>JACCPG010006217.1:0-19490 GCA_016069955.1 Drepana arcuata | reverse complement strand
TACTGTAACTTTTTAAAGAAAAATATCACGAGGTATATAGATAGTGCCATCCACGGAGACGCGCCCCACTATTCTTTCTTTATAGTGTAAGCGTGCAACCTTCCACTAATGTTTGAGTATTGTCGGTACACACTGATTACCTATAAGTGCACACGCACACTATAATTAATTGAGTCAGGTCATACTCTCCTAATCCCGGGACACCCTTGACTAGGAGGTGGTGGGGTGCGTCTTCGTGGATGGCACTATCTATACTGTCAAGTGCAAAGGTTATTGTATGGGGATGAAAAATTTACATTACTTGTCTTGAACATTGGATGGACAAATGGAATAATGAAGCTAAGTAAATAAGAAAATACTGCAAATTTAATGTCTAGCAAGCATTGTGGTATCTTTATTTAAATTGTCGATAAATTGCTAATTAATGCAAGGCATGGAATCGGATCGTAAGTTGAACGTTCTCGAGTTTTGTTTGTCAATATCGAAGGACGATTCCGGATCGTTTTGCGTATATCGGTTTGCAATGATAAGCTTGTGTGATACGGGTGACCGCCATACTGTAGAAACAAAGCGTTAATTCCATCCATCATTTTTTTTATTCAACAAGTGTGGCAAACCAGTATAGGTCACCTGATGGGAAGCGCCTATTTACGCTCACGATACCTAAGTATCACTTGCGCTTTGCCACTCGTGTTCAGAGAGCTATACTATGTTGGCAGCATAATGGGACTAATCTTCTGCTGCCAACACAATAGGTACACCAATCCTCTCCCAAAGAGCTCATTATTGGAAACCTTATTCATCACGCAGAAACACAACACAAAAAAAAAATTGACTACGGACTTCTATAAGGTGAAGGTCCTGTCCCAGTCGGGAAGCTCCGAACTCGAACGGGAAACCCGTTATGCCCTAACTCTCTTCCTATATAAATCCTTACTAATATTATAAATGTGAATGTAAGTTTGTTTGTTACGCTTTCACGTAAAAACTACTAAACCGATCGACATAAAACTTTGTACACATATTCTCGGAGGTATTAGAAGTAACATAGGATACTTTTTGTTGAAAAAGTATCCTATGTTAGTAAGTTTTTTTTTTACGAAAGGTAAAAAAGCTGTCTACGCCGACGAAGTCGCGGGTACAGCTAGTATATAATAAAGAATGGATGAATCAAATAATCCTATCAAATATAATATACATAGTCAGCATTCTTTCATTTAAATGATTAAATGGAACTAAAATCATATATTTTAATTTGTTGTCGCTAACTTAAGATCTAGGAACTATAGCTACTTAACCATACAATGGCGGGACCAAAGAATGATACGACACATAAGTCTTCATACATTGATCACGGCTTCCGATTGGGTAACGTATTGACTGCATGGACAAGCAAGATTCTCTATCTCTTTTCCTCCTTCCTGCATGACTACGAGTACCTGAAGGCGAGCGAGATAGATTGATGAATCCTTGCTATTAAGAGTAGTGCGAGAGTAATAGCAATCGCAAGTACCAGGATAGCAGGAAATTTGAGGAGATTTTCTACACCAAGTTCAAAGGCTGAACGAAGGTCATTGACGTTTTTAATATGGCGTCGCTTCAGTGATAGACCTTACAGAACACTTTTTAGTCACGGACTTAAAATAAACATTAATTATCTTGTTTGAATAAAATGCTGGTAAATTATTTAAAAGAACTATTTACTCGGATGATACTCCTATTGTCATACGACCGTGCAAATGGATTCGTTTTTTCACTGATTTCAAACGGATTTTATATTATTTCTCTTAACACTTTATTCATACATTTTATAATTATTATTCAAGTTTGATTCGGTAAATTAATGTATAATTTAATTTAAAGTTTTTAGTATGTATAGCATCTGATCTGATTAAAACTTAAAACCGTTTAATTAACATGATAGGTACTTTACCTACTTTTTAAAACTACTGATGTATGAATGGGACTTGCGTCATTTGTGAAGCTGCTTGGCGAATGAGTTAAAATTTGCTTTTCGACCTTCCTAGGAAGTAAATATTTTTGTCAATCGACGTCATTAAGTAAGTATTCATATGTCAGGGTTCACCAACCTGGGGGGCAAACAATAAACATAGAGATAAACAAACGCGATAAATTAAGAACTTAATCAATTGTTTGTCTATTGGGCAGGGCTTGCAAAGTATTAAAAAAATATTTTTATTATCATCGTGTTTTTAATTTTACGACTGAATAGGTTTGTAGCCGAAGTTATGGTTAGAGACTGTGGCCGGGGCCAAATCGAGTCTGTTCTAATATTTCTCTCTCTAACATTTTCTCTATGTATTTTAGTAGGCATATAAGATGAGTTATCATATCATCACGCCGAGTCCCTAACGGGGTAGGCAGAGTATAGAGCGCCAGTTCTCTCTAGGTTTACATACCTCTTTCGCTTCGTCCATATTCATCAGTCTCTTCATACATGCCCGTCGGTTTCGAGTACTCTTAACGTTGAGCGTCCGATCGATTTGATCCGGGTAGATGCGTTATATTTTATGTATTTCCGACCTAAGATTAAATAAATCAAATTCTTGTGTAAATCCATACTGCCTACCAGCACAACGATACTCGCACCTTGAAAGTCTTTATTTCAAACTAGCGGCCCGTCCCGGCTTCGCACGGGTGGATATCTATTTTTTAAACATTTTGGCATAAAATTTATTGCTATTAAAATAGCCTATATTAATCAATGATCATGTAGCATTCAAATAGTGAAAGAACTTTTAAAATCGGAACAGTACTTTTTGAGCCAATCCCTTACAAACGTACTTACATTTACATACAAATCTTTCCTCTTTATAATAATAGTATAGATAAAATAAAGCATTAATGCTTATTGAGAAAAGAAAGTCAGAGAACTGGCACTCTACTCCCTTCGCTTACCCGTGAGGGAATCGACGTGAAAGCGACGTAACGAGGAAACATTAGGAAAGGTTTGTTATCCCTGCAAAAATCAAGGTCTGTTTTAATTCCGTTTCCAAGATTCGCTCGACCCAGTCTGCGTCACTAGGCTCGTTGATAACCCGAGGGTTTCCCGGCCATAGGAATATTCCTGTTATCGCCTGTATTTGAAGGTTGTTGTTATTACTGTATTTGACCTACTGTTAAAAAATATAACGTTTAAAGATAAAATAATAATAATATATCCTCACGCCTTCCCACAAGGGTCCCCGAAGGGGTAGGCAGAGGTGTATAGGTAATACCCACGCACCCACTTTCCGCCAGAGGTATATTAGGTGCCAACGTGACAGATAGCGAGTCCATCGCCGTTACTCAAGCACGACTATACATACGCCTTTGAATTTCTTCTCAGACGTATGCAGGTTTCCTCTCGATGTTTTCCTTCACCGTAAAGCTCGTGGTGTGACTAATCGTTTAAAGATTGATCCTTAACTAATATGGAGATCGAACATTCCAAAGCGAAATCGAAGGCAAGTATTAATGGCGAAACTGATGAAGGTGGATGAAGCGAGAGCTCTCTTAGCCTACCCTTCGAGGGACATGGCGTGATTATATTTGGCTTGGCGTGTTGGGTGTCGTAGGTATTTATGTATCTATCTATCTATCTATACAAGTAAATATATCGTTGTCTAGCTACCATAACACAGGCTTTGCAAAATTTGGGGCTTTGTCAATTTGTGTGGAATTGACCCAAGGTATTTATAATTATTTATTCAACTAAGGGCAGTATTTGTATGGTGAATTTGTTGTCTGGATGTCCTACGTATTATATCATTATCTAGTTCATTCATCGTATATCATTGTCTAGTTACCATAGTTTTTTTTCTATTTAAGTTAAAGCTTGGTTTCCAATTTCCATGCCTGTCGCACGAGGGCCCAGGGCGGGAGATGTGACTCCGATGCCTCGTGCTTCCCATGGCAGGAGAGTGTGCAGGAGGGCACTCGTGCGTTCCTAAGAATATCCCAGAGATCTTATAGATTTATAAAGGAGATCTGC
Organism: Drepana arcuata; assembly: GCA_016069955.1. Classification (NCBI taxonomy): domain Eukaryota; kingdom Metazoa; phylum Arthropoda; class Insecta; order Lepidoptera; family Drepanidae; genus Drepana; species Drepana arcuata. Next base: position 15,496 of record JACCPG010006217.1, on the reverse strand, counting down.
TGAGGGGTTTTAGTCAGTAGGAATCTCACAAAACCCGTCCGTCCCCTTAGGATGGTCGGGTACAATGTACAAGGGTACAAGATTCCCTAATGAAAAACAAAAAGACAAGCTTGGCTTAGTTACGTACTACTTATGTAATTAGCGTCACAGTATTAAGTAAACAATGATTTAACAAAATATATAAAAAAATCCGTTTTAATATTAAATTTGAGATTAATAAAATGAACAAGCAATAATGTTCCTTGTTAACTGTACAATAAGGACGATGCATACAGCATGGATGGATGCATCGACAAGCGCGCGCCGGTTCCTCATGAACATCAGAATATCTCCTTATGTTTATGCACGCCTGGTACTTTCCGTTAGGAAAGGGGTTTGGCTCTAGGAAAGGGTGACGACACACTTTCGTATCTTAAAACCGACCATTAAAGTTTTATCTATCATACGCTTGGGGTATTAAGGGAACAGGATATCAAAGGGGTTTGAAATAAAGAAGGGCTGAGTCTGTGTCTGTAAGTTTAGACTTCTACTCTCTCTGTGTTTATTATGAGAGGGCTTCGACGTCATGGAATTGTACGTTTAAATGTTGATTAAGTATTCATCTAATTATATACAGTTTTTCCAAATCTCGGTTTCAATTTTAGTTACATACTGAACCAATTGTTAGTCAAATGTCTATCCGAAACGAGTTTGTATGTATACTAGTTAGTAAGACTTATAGAAAAAAAAAGTGACTACACGATAATACGACTGCTACAATTTTATCAAAGGTCGAAAGTTCCGTTAAGGATGATAAAGCAAGGCTGGCACGTGACAGTTGACAGTTCAGATACCACAGATGAAATATATCAGTTGTTTTTTCCATACTTGCATACATGCTAATCATCACCTCCTTTCTAGATCTGCAAGTAACAGATGCCTAGGTGATATGTTTTTTTTTAAAGATGAATATAAAAATATTCAGATACCCCTGCACCGAGCCAAGAAGACTAGCAACATTGCCACGCTTGGCAATGCTGAGTCTCTGAGCGAGATATGTTCCATCCTGTCACTGCTAGGCGACGCGAGACGACTTTAAAAAGTGAGCACCAGTCAAGGTTTGAGAATATTCAACCTCAAACGCAATTAACTTGATCATTACTAATGTAGCGTATTCAATGACGTTTTGTGTTACGCAGCGCACACGGAAAACTGTGTCGTAGTGTTAAAGTAATTGTTGACATTCTTGCCAGAGTCAATAATATCGGCCTTCCTACACCGGAACTAGAAACAATTGGAAAGCACTTCCTGTACATTTTAATGAATTCCAATTAATTAGTCAATCAAATAATAACAATAATGATAATCATTACGATTTTTTTTTATACAACAAGAGTGGCAAAAATGTTTTCTTTGATTTTGCATTGCAAACAATGATTTCTTTCAAAGAGAAACATAACCAGTACATATATACAATAGTAGGCAATTTTCACTTAGCAATATTCATGTAGTATATTAGTGCCTCGCGACTTCGCCTGCTAAATATGATTATAGTGATGGTGGTTCATATTTCTTTTCTGGAATAAAAGATAATCTCATTTATGCACATTATCCTAAGATCCAGAATATATATAATATAATATCTTCACGCCTTCCCACAAGGGTCCCCGATGGGGTAGGCAGAGATGTATAGGTAGTACCCACACACCCGCTTTCCGCCAGAGATATATTTTAGGTGCCAACGTGACAGATGGCGAGTCCATCGCCGTTACTCAAGCACGACTATACGCCTTTGAATTTCTTCTCAGACGTATACAGGTTTCCTCTCGATGTTTTCCTTCACCGTAAGGCTCGTGGTGTGACTAATCACAGTACTTAATTCAGAAAAATTCACTGGTATATACAGTCGGTATTAGAACTTGCAATATTTATGTCGCAGGCAACTCGAACCACTAGACCACCACGGCTCCATTGACATTTGTGTCTTGTAAAAACTAGTCTTGTAAAAACCCACATCTACTCAAGTAATCAGTATAAGTACTCAATAACTTCGTGCTTAAACTTAATGCTTCTTTTATCCTGTTCCAAGGTTCGTTGTGACTTGCATTAACAGGTAAAGTCCCTTTGTAAGAAAAAACAAACCAAAAATCTATACTTAGAATTGGTTTGAGAAAATAATATCTTCGTATATGTTACTTAACGCTTCACACAAAGGTTCCTGAACGGATAGGCAAAGGTTTTTTCTGCACTGAAGTGCAGTTAATAGTCACACCATGAAAACCGAAAACATCGAGAAAAAACCTACCTGCATACGTTTGAAAATAAATTCTAAGACCTATAATCGTGTTTGAGAAACTGCGATGGACTCGCCATCAACATATCTCTGACGAAAATTGGGTATGGGGATACAACACACCTTAGGGACCCCTTCAGGCCCCATCGGGGACAGTTGGGGGTAGGCGTGAAGTTGCGAAGAATGTGCGTGAGGTGAAGAAGACATATAGCTAAGTATAATAAATAAATAAATTACCATAGTGGAGTACTCAGACATTAGGAATGTGTGTTAGTACACAAAGAACAATTATATACGTATTTATTGTAAGTACCAAGATAGAACGCACAATTAGAGATAAGACATTTTATCATTGTCTCACTATGCATTATATACAAACTTACATTATATTATTGTAGTATTGTCAGAAACTAAATTAAAGAGTATATGAGTGTGTTTTGTTTCCTTTATTTACGATGTTTGTAAAAAAATATTATTTCTATGTTCCGTTGTTGTAATTTTTTGATGATAGAAGAGTCCAGCGATCCATGACTTCATGTAAATAAAGTAAGTGAAGCCGGAATTAATTAAATAGCGAGATAAAGAAATACATACATATACTCATCCATGTCCCGAGCCAAACCCCTTTCCGATCGGAAAGTACCAGGCGCGCATAAACATAAGGAGATATTCAGATGCACATGAAAAACCGGGCGCGCTTGTCGGGCATCCATGCTTTGTCTGATCGTCCTTATCAAACAACATTTAAGGAACATTATTGCTTGTTTCGAAACCGCGCCTGGACACACAAGGGAACAAACTTGGCGCTAGTAGATTCACATTCTTAAACGTAGCAGGATAAGGTCTATAACAGTGCATAGTCCTTATAGAATCCGCCTTATGTGAAAAATTTATTGTTGCAATTTATGCATCCCTAGTCAAATAGTCACGTTATTTCGTTTCTTAGCCACGTGGCTGCTTAGCTTTTTCTTGTTTGGCGGCTAGGAAAGAAAATTAATTATTCTCCAATAATATAAAACTACTCCCATTTTATAAAACAGATTTTGTATATAAAATAAAATAATATAATAAATAAAATAAGAAAAATAATATAAGATTTTGAATAAATAAAAAAAATAATATAAGATTTTGTTTAAGTAAATAATTCAAGAATATAAAAGCACTGCTGTTTATTAATGAAAAGTAACTTAAAAAACTAGTACATAGATGGCGTTAGTGATCTTAATAAGTACCTCAAAGTACATTAATAAATACAGATATGCCAGACACAGACAGATAACTCCACAAAAACGATGCCAGCGACGTCCGACTCATAAACCGCGGCTGGTGCTGGGTAACCACAGCCTATAGTAGGAGAGCTGGCACCAATTTTTGGGTAGTTATTTTAAGGCAAGCTGAATACTTGTCATATACCACTCCTATTATATATACCCCAATATGGAACTGCAGACCTGGCTGGTAAATACCGGGGCTAAATCGACCCCTAATTTTTACATCACCTGGCAGGTAGAAAGTCCCACCAAAATGGTCTGTCAGCTCTCGGACTACTATGGACGTTCCAGGAGTCGTAAGTCGCACGTTGCCGATCCAGCAGGAATCTTTTCACACCCTACTTGAAGAACTCCATGCTGAACTCTCCGGTAAAACCTCAAAGGGAAGTTAATTCTACCGCCTAAGCGTTCGCGGAAAGAAGCCATTTAAAACCGCGCAGTGCTAGACCTAAAAGATAATTGTTCTATTTTAATTATAATATACCTCTGGCGGAAAGTGGGTGTGTGGGTATACCTAGACACCTCTGCCTAGCCCTTCGGGGACCCTTGTGGGAAGGCGTGAGGATATATCATTATAATATTTTTAATTTACATCACGAAATTTTATTTTCTGCCCGAGCCTGGTTTTTTTTTTTGTATTGTCTCTCGTAGCGTGAGTTCCGGGAACTTTTGCTACTTAAACGGTCAATGGCGAGACCTAGGCCTCCAGCCAGGCACTTTATTTCTAAGCAACACAGCTAAGGGCATCCCCTGTGGGGTACGAACCTCGGCTTAGGGCGTTGCTGGATCGCGAGCAAGGGAGCTGGGCTGGACTGGTAATTTTATTTAAATATTATTTGGGGGCGGGATTTGCGCGTCTGGCTCGGCGCGAGCCGGCGTTTGCGGCGGGGGTCGGGGGGGGAACATTACGGCTTATTCGCGTCGAGCCTCGCCGGCGAGGACAGAACAGTGGTCGGTTTTGTGTAGTGTTGGTATTTTTTTGTCGGGCGTCCTGGAGGACCGTTATGTCGTCATCCGGTTCGATGACGGCATGTTTTGGACGCCTTATCTTCAAGATAAGGGATGGAGTGTATCGGGCGGCCGATACGACGAGGGGTTGGGGTGATTTACAGCAGAATCGAAATGACGTTTGGACAGTTTTATAACATATAATAAACTGTTTTATAGTGGGGACTTTGAGGTCAACGTGGAGTTGACTATTACGCCCGAGACTGGGCAAGACAACTAGTATATATGTTACTTATTAAAGAAATTTATCATCATTCATCATTCATTCATCATCATATTACAGAATTATCTGAATCAAAGTTATGCTTTATTATGTATGATGTTTGTAGAAAAATATTATTTAGATTCCGGTGTTGTATATTTTTATCATACATTCCAGTATTTGATCATCCATAGAATAGTCTTAGTTCGAACGATCCATGACGTCATTTTTTTTTTTTTCTATTTATTATAGGAGTTTTGTCGCATAGCGACTATGTCACTCCGTGAGGACACCTGGATATAAAATAAAATCACTTAAAATCTACGCATATACAATTTTAACAAACACTTTATATTGTCAGTACTAGGGTTCGCCAAAGATCCATGACGTCATGTAAATAAAAAAGATTTGCCGGAATTAAAGAAATAGCGGGAATTAAAATTCCCTATAATAATAATTCCATCTCGTAAGCCAAGCCCCTTTCCAATCGGCAAGTACCAGGCGCTCATTAATATAAGGAGATATTCAGATGTACATACATGAGAAACAGGCGCGCACTTGTCAAGCATTCATGCTTTGTCTGATCGTCCTTATTGAGCAACAGATAAGGAACATTATTGCTTGTTTCGCAACCGCGTCTGGACACATAAGGGAACAAAATTGGCGCTTCTAGCTTAACATTCTTAACCGTAAGAAAATAAGGTCTACAAAGCTTGGTCCTAATTTAATGCGTCTCATATGGACGGTCAATTGTTGAAATTTATGCGTCCCTACTCAAAACGGTCACCTTATTCCGTTCCGTAACCGCTAAGTAAACGAGAAAAACGTAACTCAACTACATTCAAACTTCTTCCATGCTTAGGATTCGCTTCCGTATAATAAAGTATTGTCCACATTGTAACTTCTTTCATGGTAACATACTTAGGATTCGCTTCCGAATAATAAAGATTTCTGCTTCACTAAATGGGCGTATTTTTAAACCTCATATAATATATATATCCTCACGCCTTCCCACAAGGGTCCCCGAAGGGGTAGGCAGAGGTGTATAGGTAATACCCACACACCCACTTTCCGCCAGGGGTATATTAGGTGCCAACGTGACAGATGGCGAGTCCATCGCCGTTACTCGAGCACGACTATACATACGCCTTTGAATTTCTTCTCAGACGTATGCAGGTTTCCTCTCGATGTTTTCCTTCGCCGTAAAGCCCGTGGTGTGACTAATCACTGTACTTAAGTTTAGAAAAACTCATTGGTACAGTCGGGATTCGAACTTGCGACCTTTGCGTCGCAGGCAACTGCTCGAACCACTCGGCCACCACGGCTCCACCACGGCTCATTTTTAAACCATTTTAATTAATACGCTTTTATTAGCTTGAGACGTATGTATGTTAGTATGTTTGTATGTTAGTATGTAACGGAATCTTTGAACATGATTTTGACCCCCTTCAAAACGTCGGATTAACTCGAAATTTGGCACACTTATTAAGGACCGATGACAATTCAATATTTTAAACATTTTTCTATTTTTTAGTTGGATTTTCTATAAAAAGTGTATTTTTTTAGTTTTTTTAAACTATTATTTATTATGAAACTAATTTTGTTTTTCTTTAGTAAGTATCTGATTCACGAAAATTAGTGAAGGCACAGTTTTTTATTTGATTATAAAAAGTAGCGTAAAAATTGAGACGTTAAATTTTAATCTAGGTGATAGCCCATCTCCAACCTTATTATTTTTTCTCCAGTGAGCAATTTGGCGTTGGTCTTGGGAGTAGCGCAGGTCCCTAAGGCAAGTCCGGACTCAGCATTATCTTGCAAGGGGTTTCCGCCTGCTCTTGGTTTGGTTCCCTCAGAAACAAACCTAACAGAAAACTCTGGGTGCTATCGAATATCTCACATTCCCAATTTCCATTCCTCACCCTATTCCGAGGTGTGGTTGCTTCGGTGGCGGTGTCGTCGATCCCGAGAGCGGCGGCGTGTGGTGGCTGGGAGGAGACTGGCAGAGATTGAGCGGGCTCTCTCTCTATTTGCAACTTTGCAACGTACGATGTCACCGCCACGATGTCATCTCGTAACCCGAGCCAAACCCCTTTCCGATTGGAACATACCAGGCGCGCATAAACATAAGGAGATTTCAAATGAAACAGGCGCGCGCTTGTCAAGCATCCATGCTTTGTCTGATCGTCCTTATTTATAAACTGACTAGCTGTCCCGCCCAGCTTCACTCGGGTGAAAAAGTTAAATTGCCCGTAACACGATCGCAGCGCCATCTATCGGGTCCAATTGTAAATCCAAACCATTCTCGAATCCACCTTAAGACACACAGAAAGGGATAGCTTCGCCCGGCTGAAAAAGTTAAATTCCTGAAACTCGATCGCAGCGCCACCTATCGGGTCCAATTTAATATAGCCTATGTTCACCGGAGATAGTGTAGCTTCCCAACAGTGAAAGAATTTTTCAAATCGGTCCAGTAGTTTTTGAGCCTATTCATTACAACCAAACAAACAAACAAACAAACAAACAAAGTTTTCCACTTTATAATATTACTGTAGATAAGGAACATTATTGTTTGTTTCGCCACCGTGTCTGGACACATAAGGGAACAAAATCGGCGAACGGTCACGTTATCCCGTTCCGCAACCGCTGCGGTAATGTTTCTTCTTCCAACTTGGTTTCGTTTAGACCTTCGTACAACCACCGGACGCGGCATTTTGACTACATTCTTTGGCAGACTAGTTGTCACGGGTTGTTGATGCCATCCAACGCGGGCTACCCGGTCTGGATCTTCTTCCACCAACTCTTTCCGGCTAAAACCCGAACGATGTGATAAAGATTTTCAGTCTGGTTTTCTGGGATGGCAACTATTTCTATTTAATTCCTTAGGTTATATTGTGTTTGAGTTTTCAGCTTTTGTTGCAGCTGAGTTACTGGGGCCTGCAGAGCTTGAACTTCAACATCACGTTTCTCCAAGTACTTCACCTCTCATTGGAGGCGGCCAGCTTGAGCACCATGTCTTCCATTTTATCATTCACATATGAAATTGACACGGTCTGATCTTCCAGTTTGGTCTTTTTTTATACAACAAGAGTGTCAAACAAGCATATTTACGCTCACAATACTGAAGTATCACTTGCGCGTTGCCACTCTGTGTTCGGAGAGTTCCCCTGAGTTAGCAGCATATTGGGACTAATCCCTGTCCTGCGGACACAATATAAATACCCTCCCCCTCCCAAAGGAGCTCATTATTGGAAACCATATTCACCGAATAGGAACACACCACAAAAATTATTTATTTGGTTACGAACTTCAATAAGATGGAGGTCCTGCCCCAGTCGGGGAGCAGCGAATTCGAATGGGAGACCCGTTATGTCCTAAGTATCTTTATTGGTTTTCACGGAAGTGAGCTCAGTAATATTCGCAGCTGCTCAGTAAGCTGGTTTACTCTGAAGTATGCCAGAAGTGGTTTACACGGAGCAGTATTCGACGGGATCTGAATCCCGTCGAATTTGTTTCCTTGCGTGTTGGCCGAGTGGTTCGGGATGGTGTGATGTGGTGTGGTCGATGTGGTGGTGGAATGCAAGTTTGAATCCCGACTGCACCAATGAGTTTTCTGAAGGTACAGTGATTAGACACAAAACGAGCATTAATTACGAAGAAGGAACTCCATCCATCCCGTACGTATCGCGAGCCAAGCCCCCTTCCTAACGGTAAGTACCAGGCTTGCATAAACATAAGGAGATATTCAGATCTAAATAATGAGAAACAGGCGCGCGCTTGTCAAGCATCCATGCTTTGTCTGATCGTCCTTATCAAACAACATTTAAGGAACATTATAGCTTGATACGCAACTGTGTCTGGACACCTAAGGGAACAAAATTGACGCCTGTAGATTCAAATTCTTAAACGTAGGCAGATAAGGTCTAAAATAGTTCATATTCCGAAGAATCCGCCTTATGTGGACAGTAAATTGTTGCAATTTGATGAAACCTTACTCAAACGGTTACGTTATTTCCTTTCGTAACCGCGGCGGGCGTGCCATTTCTAAGAGGAAGAAAATTAATGATTTATGATGATATATCACAAATAGGAGGAATTTTGAAATAATTTTATAAAACAGATTTCATTTATCATAGTTAATTATAACACGAAAATTAATAAAAGTTAAGTATGATGATATTTAAGGACGAGACTGCTGCTTAGCAGTCTCGTCCTTAAATATCATCATACAATTTTATTTCGGGTTATTAACTGTTTTTTAATAAGACTAATAATCTGTTCAATAGTTTTTATGTAAATAAGGAACAAACATACCCCAAAACTTTGGAAATGATAAAACTGTTATCAAACTGACACTGATGATAAATAAAAACAAAATGGCGAAAGTATGTGACATTGCTAAGCCTTATATGACGAAACAAGGGCTTCTAATGAGATAGGGATCTACTGCGAAGAAACATTGTTATCGCACGTCTGAGGTCAAGGCTGTAATACCTATCATTATGTATAGAGTTCACATAAGGCATGTCTTATTTAGGCCCTAAGATATGTACAACCATGTGAACTAGTGTTTTGAGTAGTTGCCTGCAACACTAAGATTGCCAGTTCGAATCCCGATTGTACCAATAAGTTTTTCTGAACTTGCGTTCAGTGATTTGTCACAACATGCTTATGTTTGTAAAAAAATAATATGTAATTTATTCCGATGTTGTCTTTTTATTATTATGCTTAAATCGAGTATTTGATCATACATAGAAGAATCTTCATTCGTACAATCCATGACGTCAGGATAAATGTTGCCGGGATGAATAAAATAGCGGAATTATGACTTTTACTCATCCATGTCGTATCCCGAGCCAAACCCCTTTCCCATTGTAATGTACCAGGCGCGCATAATCATAAGGAGATATTCAGATGTACATACTGAGACAGGCGCGCGCTTGTCAAGCTTCCATGCGTTGTATGATCGTCCTTATTGAAAACTGATAAAGAACATTATTGCTTGTTTCGCAACCGCGTCTGGACACATAAGGGAACAAAATAGGCACTCGTAGCTTCACATTCATAAACGTAGGAAGATAAGGTCTATAACAGTGCTTAGTCTAAATAGAATCCGCCTTCTGGGGACGGTCAATTGTTGCAATTTATGCGTACCCACTCAAACGGTCACGTTATTCCGTTCCGCAACCGATTGAGTAACCTGCGTGGCTGATCCTGTTTCCCAGAGGAAGGAAATTAATGATTTCTGATGATATATAACATCATAGAGGAATTTTGTAATAATTTTATAAAACAGATTTTATTTATCTTTGTATTTGATTGACGTAAATTAGCAAAACTAAACTACTGCTTCTGGGTGAATAACAGTAAAATTTTTATCTGTCTGTAATACCACACGGGTGGCAAACAAGCACGCGGCCCGATCGCTTGCGACACCAGTGCTATCGCTCGCGTGCTGCCGACCGTGCAGGATCACACCCTTCTTGTAAACTCCATGCTGTACTCTCCAGGGAAAACCTCAATGGGAAGCTCATTCCACAGCCTGAGCGTTCGCGGACGGAAACTCCTTTGGAACCGCGCAGTACGAGACCTTTGTGGTTCCAAGATTCTATAGTACAGTAAAATATTGTGAGAAAAATGGAATGGAATTTTCATGGAAGGATGGATGTTTGCTCGGTCATTATTCTGTATTCATGATTTAGCAATGTGTTCATATTAACTAGAGATGTCCAGCAGTCTCGCCCGCATATTTATTTTTATTGGATATTTTTTTTTTATTTTTTTATTTTTTTTTATTTACACACACACATACATACATATCATCACGCCGAGTCCCGCACGGGGTAGACAAAGAGAAGAGAGATTAGAGCACCAGTTCTCTCTAGACTTGCATACCTCTTTCGCTTCGTCCACATTCATCAGTCTCTTCAGACATGCTCTTACTCTTGACGATCCCGTTCTTGAGTGTCCGATCGAGCATTACGATAAAGGAAAACAACATCCATTCATCCCGTATCCCGAGCCAAACCCCTTTCCGATCGGAAAGTACCTGGTACTTTGGCGCATAAAAATATGGACATATTCAGATGTACATGAGAAACCGGCGCACGCTTGTCGGGCATCCTGATAGTCTTTCTTTAAACATTAAATAAAGTGCATTATTGCTTATTTCGCAACCGCGTCTGGATACATATGGGAACAAAATTTGCGCGTGTAGATTCTCATTCTTAAACGTAGGAGAACAAGGTCTATAACAGTACATCGTCCTAACAGTATTCGCCTTATGTGGACAATAAATTATTGCAATTTATGCGTCCCTCCTCAAACGGTCACTTTATTTCGTTCCGTAACTGCTGCGTTGCTGATCCTGCTTTCCAGAGGAAGAAAATTAATGATTTCTGATGATAAATCACAACAGGGAGGAATTTTGAATTCATTTTATAAAACGGAGCTATCTATGTATGTATTTGTTACACGAAAATTCGTAAAAGTACTGGTTTTGTGCGTATGAAAAATATAATAGCTTAACAACAGTGGATGTGTGGGTATTACCTATACACCTCTGCCTACCCTTTCGGGGACCCTTATGGGAAGGCGTGAGGATATATTATTATTATTATTAACAGTTAAGATGTAAAATGTTTATCTTGGAAGCACGTTCATACGAGATTGAATGTATGAAAAAGACATTGAAAGAAGTATAACTGGCGGTAATAATGGGGCCATGTCGGCGTTGATGGGCAGTAAAAGTCTGAGCAAGAATACTCCAGTAGCTGCTAGTAGTAGTCAACAGCGCGATATTGGGTCCTGCGATATGCGATCGCCAAGCCAAGCCCCCTTCCGATCGGAAAGTACCAGGCGCGCATAAAGATAAGGAGCTTTTCAAATGAACATACATGAGAAACAGACACGCACTTGTCCAGCATCCATGCTTTGTCTGATCGTCCGTCCTTAACTAGCAACTGATAAGGAACATTATTGCTTGTTTCGCAACCGCGTCTGAACACATAAGGGAACACAATTGGCCCCTGTAGCTTCACATTCTTAAACGTAGGAGGATAAGGTCTATAAGAGTGCATGAGTCCTAATATAATCCACCTTATGTGGACAGTAAATTGTTGCAATTTATGCGTCCCTACTCAAACGGTCAGTTTATACCGTTCCATAACCGCTGCGTGCCTGATCCAGTTTCCCAGAGGAAGAAAATGAATGATTTCTGATGATGAATCACTTACCTAGGGAAATTTATAAAACAGATTTTGGTCGTGTATTTAATTCACAAACATTTGTAAAAGCGCTGCTTTTATGTTAAATAACAAAAAGTACAATAAAAAATTAGATATGTGACATTTCTGGGTGCTAGCCTGTCTCCTACTCTGTTCAATTTACCCAGTGAGCAATTAAGCATTGGTCATGGGTAAAGCCCAGGCCCCCAAGGGGAGTCTGGAGCACTAAGTAAGAGGTTGCCGCCTAGTTTTGGTCTGGTTCCCTCAGAAACAGACGTAACAGAAAGCTCCGGGTGCTTTCCACTATCTCACCTTCCCAATTTCCATTTCTTACTCCAATGAGGTGGGATTGCTTCGGTGGCGGCATCGTCGCCCGCGAGAGAGGAGGCGCATGTAGGGTGGGCTGGGAGGAGGTGAGTAGAGATTGAGCAGGCTCTCTCTCTGTTTGCCACTCTGCAATGTACGAAGTCACCGCCCTTTTAAGGGCGGGGTGAAGTGCAGACGGCGTTGGCGGCGGCGGCGGCGTGCGGGCTGGTTTGCGGAGGTCGTTCCCGCAAGTGGCGGCGCTCCGGAGGGCTGCGGGGTAGCAGGCTGGAGGCTGCGATCCGGCCTTTAGCAGTGGGGAATAGTTTGCTCTCTTCCCTCCACAACCTGCTGTACACTTGGCGCAGCTGGAGAATAGTACAGCATGTTGTGGGAGTCGTGCACTGACTCTGTCGTTAGAGCCTCCATGCGGCGGCAAGCTCGGAGGAACTTCGATCGAGGCCAGCTTCGATGGTGGCCAGCCGCCCGGTGTACCGCTACTACCAATAGTAGTCCTGTAAGTAATTACACCAGATAAGATATTTTATCACCGCCTCACTATGTTTTATATAATATGTATACTAGCTGTGCCTGTGAAAGTCCCGTTAAAATCGGTCCAGCCGTTTCAGAGATTAGCCAGAACCAACAGACAGACAAACATTGTAATAAATATTTTGGTATATGTACCGTGTATACATACATCCATATACAGTAAGTAAAAAGCGGTTATTTTAATATTACAAACAGACACTCCAATTTAATTTATTTGTATAGATATGAATGATGTATGTATGTACATATATATATAGAAGCCGTAGTGGCCGAGTGGTTCGAGTAGTTGCCTGCGACACAAAGATCGCAAGTTCGAATCCCAACTGGACCAATGAGTTTTTCAAAACTTAAGTACATTGATTAGTCACACCACGAGCTTTACGGTGAAGGAAAACATCGAGAGGAAACCTGCATGTATGTATAGTCAGTCGTGTGTGAGTAACGGCGATGGATTCGCCATCTGTCACGTTTGCACCTAAGATATATATCTCTGGCGGTAAGTGGGGTTTGTATAATCCATGAAGTCAGGTAAAAAAAAAATGATGCCGCATTAATGAAATAGCAGAAATGATTCCGTATACAATTTTTACTCATCCATGTCGTATCCCGAGCCAAACCCCTTTCCTAACAGAAAGTACTAGGCGCGCATAAACAAAAAGGAGATATTCAGATGTACATGAGAAACCAGCGCGCGCTTGACGAGCTGCTCATACTTTGTCTGATCGTCCTTATCAAACAATTAATAATAATAATTCGAAACCACGTCTGGACACATAAGGGAACAAAATCGGTGCTTGTAGATTCACATTCTTAAGCGTGGACGATAAGGTCTATAGTACATAGTCCTAATTGAATCCGTCTTATGTGGACGGTAAATTGTTGCAATTTATGCGTCCCTCCTCAAACGGTCACTTTATTTCGTTCCGTAACCGCAGCGTGGCTGATCCTGCTTTCCAGACGAAGAAAATGAATGATATCTGTGGATATCACATCCCTTGGGGACTTTTGAAACTATTTTTTACATAACAAATTTAGTTTGTTTATGTATTTAATTCACAAAAAATTTAAGAATAGTGATTTTTTTGTTTAATAATAAAGTGTAGCTTAAAAATTTAGATGCAACATTTTTATTTGCTTAATAACCTAGTACATCGATGGCGTCAGTCATATTAACAGTTGTATATCTAATAATAAATGCCAGAACGAGGGAAGGCATGAGGATATATATAGAATATATAAAGAATAAAACATTGCTCAATCAAGAGTACATATTGATTAAATTGATTGAGCCTACATATTGATTAAACTACTTAAAAATGGACCGAACAGCGGCCTTCTCTTTGAAAATTGGTATAAGGCTCCTGTAATTGTTGTAATAATGATTACAACAATTACAGGAGCCTTATACCAATTTTGCCTTATACCTTATACCTTATACCCCGCCTGTGCCAAGGAGGTTTTCTATGAATATTGAATACAGTAAAAAAAAACCGAAAAGGGGAAGACACGGGAATTTTTCACTTCTAAGCTTATTCAGGTTTACTTCACCCTAAAGCTAGTGATGTCTGCTCCCTTTATGTGGGAATCTGCCACGTGACATGATTTAATGATACAAATCTTTTTTTGTTTCCAAAATACAGATTTGAACGTAATGCACTCAAAGTGATGGATGTATGGATGTTTGCTCATACATATGTGTCTGTACTCTTGATTGAGCAATGTTTTATTAACTAGAAATGCCCATCGGTTTCACGCAGGGGGCACTTCCAGAGCTCCTTCCGTGCTGCCGTGAGAGGACAGATCCCCGTTCAATATGACGATAGCCTCCTCATAGTCAGCAGCCGTACATACGACGAGCATTATTATCAGGCACACTTCATTTTTATACCCCTTGGATGGCTACAAGCATGCGTTCCTCCTGATGGTAAGCGGTTACCGCCGCCTATGGACGCTTCCAACTCCAGGAGTATCACTTGCAACCATGCAGGAAGGAACAGGAATTTTCACACCCTTCTTGAAGAACTTCATGCTGTACTCTCCTAACGGGGAGCTCATTCCACAGCCTGAGCATTCGAGGAAGGAAACTACTTTGGAACCGCGCAGTGCGAGATCTTTGTGGTTCCAAGGTATGGGATGAACTCCCCGTCGATGGCGAGAGGTGCGGTGGTAGAAGGTAGAAGTGGGCATCATGTCGAACAATTCTTCAGAATACCTATAATATTTTGACGAAAATTACGGTTATATATCTGTCAGATTTAAATTTAATATCTATCTGCCTTTATTATAAAATATATGAGGTAAAATAATAAAAAAATATAATTGGAGAATTTGTAAGAAAAATTTAATAATTTTGGTATGTTTGGTAAATAAGTATTTGAAAATAAAAATATTTATGCAACTTAGATAGAGTATTAGATTACTCATACAATCATTTCAGCTCAAACAATCCATGACGTCCTGTAAATAAAGAGAAATGCAGGAATTCAATTAATTCCATACAAAATTTTTACTCATCCATCCATCTCTCGTATGCGCCGAGCCAAGCCCCTTTCCGATTCGAAAGTACCAGGCGCGCATAAACATAAGGAGATATTCAAATGTACATACATGAGAAACAGGCGCGCACTTGACAGGCATCCAAGCTTCGTTTGATCGTCCTTATTAA
>JACCPG010006216.1:0-15983 GCA_016069955.1 Drepana arcuata | reverse complement strand
GTATTAAAACATTCTATTAAATTAAAGCAACCAATGGTTACCATATAATTTATTTTATTTTGAAGGCAAGAACAACCGTCCAAAGTTCTATTACCATACAAAAATGCAAAGAATCATACGAGAATACAATGATAAGTGACATTAAATTTCGATAATTGAGCTGTCAATAATCACTGAACAAAATTACAATGCAACATTGCAATATTTGTTTCCGCTTAGATGAACCGAGAATAAAAGGACAACGGACATTAAAAAATCTTGACGTCGATAATTTTTTATCAATATCTTATTTTGTTAATATCCTATTTAATTATACTACTGTTAATTATAATACTTTGCCAAAAGAATACTTAAAAAATTAGCTTTCATTTGAGCTAATTCACTTACAATATTGTTCAGTGAATCACTAGAAATCAGCGAAAATCGGTTTTTTATTTTTCCTGAAAAATTGTGATTTTGCGATTGCCATTTTGTTCTCCGGGGGCGGCGATATGTGCACCTATTAAGGTTAAGACACACGCAACAAAGATCTTATCATCATAGTTTTGAAACAAGTTAGTTATCCTCACGCCTTCCTACAAGGGTCCCCGAAGGGGTAGGCAGAGGTGTATAGGTAATACCCACACAACCACTTTCCGCCAGAGGTATATTAGGTGCCAACGTGACAGATGGCGAGTCCATCGCCGTTACTCAAGCACGACTATACATACGCCTTTTGAATTTCTTCTCAGACGTATGCAGGTTTCCTCACGATGTTTTGCCTTCACCGTAAAGCTCGTGGTGTGACTAATCACTGTACTTAAGTTTAGAAAAACTCATTGGTACAGTCGGGATTCGAACTTGCGACCTTTGCGTCGCAGGCAACTGCTCGAACCGCTCGGCCACCACGGCTCTAATTATCTATTCTATATCTATCTATCTATTATTACAAACGTATCTATTGATCGATTTCAATTTATAAATATAGAACATCCAAATCGTGTTACAACGAATATCTAATCTTCTTCAGGAAAAATGTAATCCAGGACCTCAAGGTAGGCAGTAAGTAGTAGTAGCCACTAAACCATAGACTTTAATCGACGGCTGTCTATGAAAAGTATAAAGTTAATCTACCACCAAAACATTGCCAGCAGGTCTCTATAGTAATATCTGTTTCGACATTTCCATTCTGCAGCGTTGAAATGAGTTCGAGATGGTCTCAGGTGCACATATGTGCACTCGTTATCACAATACGGTCTCGTATGTGTCAGCTTTTTGTTCAATCTACTAGTTGATGTATAAGGACTGAATGACTATTTGTGAGATGTCTCGCGATGAGCTTAAGTATAACCTAGCATACAGCTCTTAAATTTACGTATCAGAATACCGTGAAGGAACCTACATACGTCTAAACGTTATTCAATGACGTATGTTAGTAAGTCGGGTCTAAAAGACGAGGTGCATATTCGTTTTAACTTAAAAGTGGGTGATAAATAGGTCTTACTATTCCTTAGTAAGGCTCATATGAGAAGCAGATAAGATGTTCTCACTATACGCTATTCATACCTACATATGTACATCACGCCGAATCTCTTGGCATACCTCTTTCGGTATATACATGCTAAACATTATATCAAAAACAGATCTCGCTAGAGCGGAACCGCTTGCAGATTTTAAGAGAGAGAGAGAGAGGGATTTTAAGCTCGGTAGAGCACAACGGGTTTCCCGTTCTAATTTGGAGCTGCCCGACTGGGGCAGGACCTCCAAGTCCGTAGCCAAATAACACAATTTTTTGTGTTGTGTTCCTACGCGGTGAATAAGGTTTCCAGTAATGAGCTCCTTGGGGAGGGGGAGGATTGTTATATTGTATTGGCAGCAGAGGGATTTGTCCCATTATGCTGCCAGTACAGTATAACTCTCCGAACACAGAGTGGCAACGCGCAAGTGATACTTCGGTATCGTGAGCGTAAATAGGATACGGTAACCGTTTCCCATCAGGTGGGCCGTATGCTTGTTTGCCACTCAAGTTGTATAAAAAAAAAGATAGTTTAGTCTTAAAAGCGTTGCGGATTAACCATTAATCTCATGATATCATTATTAACGTAACGTAAAAACACCAGCTTATTTTTGTACATTGCGTATATACCATGTTGGTAAACATACTGTCCATCTGACCAACCGCCTCAGCACAGAATTATTTGATCCGGGCACGATACAAATCTACGTCTATTACAAAGAAATATTGTTCTAGGGCTACCAACGTCGGTCACAGTCAGTCATTACTATTACTCGTGATATTTAAGTGAAGGAAACTAAGCTAGAACTAACAAAATATCCCTTAAATACAATATGTCAAGAGCAGTGTCGACGTGAACACAAATTCTTGGCAAAAACAAGTATACAAAACTAAGAAAACGAGCCAGCAGGGCGCCTCCAATTACCGCCGTTACACAGCCCCCGCTGGGTAACAAATCTTACTGGTGCCAACTACTTATTAACACTCCTCGTGCTTGCTGGATTGATAAGGAAACTGATTGTGTCGGGAAAAGTCAGTGGGTTTGAACAAGCTCAGAACCCAATGCCGAAGCAAACCTTTCTTCATTAGCCCGTCTTAGTGATACTGCCTTCGCGATCGAACGCTTCTGTTCAATAGCAAGACCAGGGAAGGATTGTGTTTGTATTGATAAAATGGAGCAGGAGACAATGGATAATGGAGAGGATTAAGACAAATTTATAATGTGTAAATCTCTATTTATAAAACTCTCCTGCTTAAAACATATTTATCCCTTAGTCCATACTTGCAAAACAATTCCGAATAATACTGACGTCACATCTTTGAAGGCTCGTTCTAATCTATCTAGATAGTAGACACGTATTTTTCCTATGCCTGTTCGAAATACTTAGTCAAGCTTAAAACCAATATCAGGGATTTGTAAATTTACAAAAGCTGTAGACCTTTTAACTAGGCAGTTTAATTAAGAATGTACTTCTCAGCAATGAGCTCTTAAATGAAGTAGCGGGTTGAAAACTCATTATAATATAGCACCCTAATGACCCGACAAGCGAGGCTCGATAAAACAACGGCTTTTAATCAGGGATAAATCAAAGCTAAACTGCAGATAATTTCATCGCTAAGCCCGCATTTCACACTCGAGTCGGCAATTAGCCGTGATCTGTCTGATTAACATGCGTTGTCGGAGCGGCACGGTAGCACTGGTGGGGTTCCTCTGCTGGCGATCAATACATTCATTTAACAACCATTTAACTTAAGTACGGTTAAAATTACTTTCATTTTTCATTTCATAATTCCCTGTAGAGATGTTTCCGGAAAAATCTCGCCATTATTATTATGATCACAGCTGGTTCTAGCACGAGTTGAATAGAAAGAGATGTCACTCTAGATTAACGAACCTCTTTTCTTTCTATCGATCAAATCGACCGGACACTCAAGAATGGTAAAATTAAAGTACTCAAAACTAACGAGCATGTATGTAGAGACTGATGAATGTGGACGAAGCGAAACAGGTACGTAAGTTTAAAGAAAACTAGTGGTTTATAATATCCACTTTTACCTTCTACAACCGCTGCTCTCGCCATTTCTGCATCTGCCAATTCCTGCAGGGCCGGTAACACGCGAGCGATATCTCTGGTGTTGCCAGCATCCATTGGCGCTGTCTTGACGATGTCCGTGTCATTTGACACGTAAACGGTGACATACATACATATACATATCATCACGCCAAGTCCCCAGCGGGGTAGGCAGAGAGTATAGAGCGCCAGTTCTATCTAGACTTACATACTTCTTTCGCTTCGTCCACATTCATCAGTCTCTTCATACATGCTCGTCGGTTTCGAGTACTCTTAACGTTCCCGTCCTTGAGACTCCGATCTGTTTGATCTAGGTAGTTGGAACGTGGCCTTCCTCTGCCTCTTCTTGCATGTTTGACATGAAGTTTGTATTGATATGTGATATAACTTCTCAATGTGCCAAACTTAAAATAGGTAATTGTATCCCCGCTGTCCGCCGGTAAAGGCGCGTCACAAACTACTTAACACCAACTAACTGTCGGCTCGGTCGGCGCCGACGCGTCATCTTTCAGGTGGTACGATCCCTGATTAATTTGATGTGTTCATGTGAGTTATCGTGACGTCACACTGTCGCATCGCAGCGAATCCCTAATGATGTCCGCTTATACTTAATCTTGTTAATTAACGTGAGAAAATCGCTTTCGGCTGCGTTTTGAGGAGCGTTTTCGGGAGCGTTTTGAGCGGGGGAAGCTTGTTATGATTATATCTTCGGGTCATTTTATCTATCCGTCTTTGTGTAAGTCAATAGCGGTTTCATCCGAGTTTATAACAGTTAAATATAACATTCTTAGAAATTTCACAAATGTTATTAAATATTGTTATTATTATTAAATAACCAGGAAAATAAAAGGTCGACAACGACAAAAACATCCTTAATGAATAAAATAAAGTAAGCAAAATACCTGCTTATTGATATTTGTATTATATGTTAAGTGTTTATTGAAGAAGGTTAGGCTATAAAGCAACGCTACAATATAGAAAATATGTAAAAAAAAACGGGATTTTTTTATTTTTTAATAATAATATATCCTCACGGACCCACAAGAATCCCCGAAAGGGTAGGCAGATGTGTATAGGTCCCCACGAACCCACTTTCCGCCAAAAATATATTTGCGGTGCAAACGTGATAGATGGCGAGTCCATCGCCGTTAATCAAGCACATCTATACATACACCTTTGAATTTCAATATTTTATTAGAGAAAATACAGTTTTACACGGGTGAAACCGCAGAGCAAATCTAGTGTATATATAAGTAGTCTATTTGGTAACATAATGATGCCAAATACGTCACCAAAATGATACTTTTATTGCAACTGAAACACAATTTTCAATATCAAAAAAGGCAGAGGTCGGTTTAACCTTTGTCGTAAAATTAAATAAACCATTTTCTTTCTAAGCAAGTTTGCACTGGCTAAGCAAAGAACGGTTCGGCTCCAGTGTTTGAAGATTCAAAACTTGAACAACTCCAGTTTCCGTATGAGATGCAGGTAATGCCGAACTTAAGCCCGTATTATTACCATAAGGCTGGCTGAAGACAATCAGCTTTGTACGGCCATGGAGCCGGGGGCTGTGAAAAACGGTTGATTGAAACCCAGGAACCGACTGGATGGCGAACGACGAAATTTCGGAGCTACCGATTGGTATGTTGCTCTACATAAATATTTATTAAAATCAAGGTTAAATCTCACAGCGGGATTTATCGTTCAGAGCCTTGGGAAATATTGTAAACTGCAGTGAAAAAGACAAGTATTCTGATTCTAAGATAATTATCTTCACGCCTTCCCACAATGGACCCCTTAAGAGGTAGACAGTTAGTTTTCTTCCGCGAACGCTCAGGCTGTGGAATGAGCTCCCCGTTGAGGTTTTCCCTGGAGAGTACAGCATGGAGTTCTCCAAGAAGGGTGTGAAAAGATTCCTGCAGGGTCGGTAACGCGCGAGTGATACCCCTGGCGTCCATAGGCGGCGGTAACCGCTTACCATCAGGCGGACCGCATGCTTGTTTACCACCCAAGTGGTATAAAAAAAAAAAAAAGACAAATATGCGTCGGTAGAAGTATATCAACTCACCCACTTTTCGCCGGAGATATATTCTAGTTTCCAACGTAACAGATGGCGCCTCCATTGCAGTTACGCAAGCACTACTATGCATGTGTCTTTGAATGGCAATTGTTCAATGTTAATTGCGTATATTTGATTTTACACGTCCATGTTTAAAAATCTAGCAGGTGTGTCTTAATTTATGATGCATTTTAATTTTGTTGATTAATCACAAATAAATTACGAATAAATTAAATACAAATTAACTAATACCAATCTGTCATTTTTAACAGTGATTTGCAACACTAACCTTTGAGATGAAGGAAAACAAAAATACTCCTTATCAGGCATAAAGCTGCAAGGTAAATAATATTTATTATCATCTGATCATAAAATACATATTAATTAAACGCATACCTTGGAGTTATTCCACAAAATTTACATATTCCCAAATTAATTAAAGCACATATATTATTATATTATCTACACGTTGTCTCTCATAGGGTAGGCATAGAAAATAGGGCACCACTGCTCTCTAGACTGTAAGCCTTATTTTGCACACACATTAGTTTCTAACATACTTATCCAGTAAATATTGTTTAACTGTAGAAGTATAAAAATAAAATTAAGATTTTAGTAGAGCATACTTCGAAAATATGTGGATGCATTACTCCCTTGGGGAGTCTTGCGATCTTCCATTTCGGTTTGCGACGTAATCACGTGTATTTGAACAGTGCACACCTATCGCTATCTCACTCCCTCCTTCTCCTTTATAAGACATTAAACCTATTGCGCGGATAATATTGGGAGTATTTTACGAGTGTTTGTGTAGTGACCCTACCATTGGTAATATATCTCAGGAACGAAAGCTGATGTATGACAGCTGATGACGTAACATATTTCGTCTATATTAAAAAAAAACTTAACATTGTATGTAATACAAATATTTGATATATTATACGCCTTTACACAAGGAGGTGCAGCAACACTTTCTTCGCCGGTATTTAGGTGCCAACATGACATATTGCTAACGTATTTTTTTAAGGAAAGTTTGCTGGTCTCCAAATCTTTATAAGCTCGTGCTGAGATAAATCACTATATTACAATTAAGAAAAACTTTAGGTACAGTCGGTAATCGAGCTTGACATCTTTGCGTTACAGGCGACTGTACCATTCGGCCACTACGGCTCCCAATTTAACATATAACTGAAAAATACTATAACATGATCCATTCGTATCATCGTGGCATCATTATCGTAGTAATAATAATAATACGTATCTGGACTTTAAATAAAAACTTAATTATTGCACTTTTTAAAATGCTTGTTCGTCTCAAGTAACAAGCTTCCGATACAAGAAGAATCGAGTACCAATCGTAGGGATCGCGATTCGGAATCCATCTTTCTACTTTATGACTCGCGTAGAATTGAATTGTTGATTTTTGGCGAATTTTAAGGAAGCAATAAAAGGTTTGATCGTTCCTTCGTTTTCTTCGTATTTCTGGTGATTTTTCCATTTAACTTTCGTCTCGTCAAAACCATGATTATTTTGGAGGTGGTTCAATCGAATGTCTTAACACTAAGCCCCAATTTCGGAAAACGTTTATTCCAGTTTCTTGTTCATTTGAAAATTACACCGCTCTAAGATAGACTTGCTAAGAAACTTATTTAAGACCGATTCCTATACGCAAAGACCGAACTTCCGACCATTTGAGCACAGAAGACCAGACCAATGCAATGTGGCAAACGAAGACGTGAGGATATATTATTATTAAGAGTAACACCTTCATAAATAAATATATAAAGGTGTTACTCACAAACCCACTATATCCAAGCAAGCAATACATACGACTGAGTTTCTTCTCGATGGTTTCCTTCACCGTTTAATCTCGTTGTGTGACTAATCACTGTACTTGTTCAGAAAAACTCACTGGTACAGTAGGGATTTGAACTCCCAATCTTTGTGTTGCAGCTACTCGAACCATATGGTGATTCTACGTGACCAGGACGGCTATTTTAGAGAGATTTTACTTGCTTATAACCTAGGTCTTATATATATAGTCTCTCACACACACACACACACCACACACATATAATGTTACTCGTAGTTATATAAGTGCGGAGTCTCCTAACACAGGCATCCTTGCTTAAAAAGAGACTGGTCACTAGATTAAGTAAAAGAAATGGTTTGTGAGTAAATAAAGATTATTATTATTATTATTATTATATCAAAAATAATGCTTTCATTTTGTTATTGTTATGAAAAACTTTACGGTAACATCAAACTTGGTACCGTTTCAAAATATAGTCGAAGAGACAGGAGCCAGTTAGCTGGTCGCGCTGTGCGCTCGAGCGAATTTTGTTTGAGAGCTCATAAATCTGTCAAATGTCAAAGTAAGCCGCGTATCGAACGGACCAGCCCTCCGGTAAATTATGAACTAACCGCCTTTCGCGTTGGTTGAGAGCTGCGTTCACAATTTTGAAGGTTTTTGAATTAACTGTATAATTGATGCAATGCGCAGAGGTGCAAAATTGAAGGATTATGTTTAACCTTACGTAGAAGAGTTTTATTAATATTTATTTAGCCAATTCCTATCAAACGCCTTTAATTCATAGGTAGGTCAAATAAAACGTCCGTCAGGTCCTGTGTTAACAGCTTCTAGCTGCGAAGCTTAAAGTCGCAGGTTGGATTCCACTGATGCGTATATACTTATGATGGTTATGTATATAATCACGCCGAGTTCCGGCGGGGTACGGGGTAGGCAGAGAGAGTAGAGCGTCCACATTCATCAGTCTTTTCATACATGCTCGTCGGTTTCGAGTACTTTTGACGAGTAATTGTTTACAATAAGTCACACCACGAGCTTTATGGTGAAGGAAAACATTGAGAGGAAACCTGCATAGCCTGATGAAAGGCGGTTACCGTTATCTATTTACGCTCACGATACGGAAGTATCTCTTGCGCGTTGCCACGCCGTATTTGGAGAGTTATACTGTGCTGGCAGCATTATTGCCCACACAATATAAAAAACCTTACCTCCACAAGAAGCTCATTATTGGAAACCTTATTAATCGCGCAAGAACACAACACAAAAAATTGTGTTAATTGGCAGTTCCAAATTCGAACGGGAAACTCTCTATGCCCTACCTCTCTTCTTTGTAGTTTTCCATGTCCACATTATGCGACGATAATTATATTCTAGAAGCTGTGTTCCGTCAAAATTTCATAACAGTGCGGTCAACAGGCTTATAACAAAACATCGCAATTTAATTAAAGTATTATCCAAAGCATTGAAAACAAATTCAAACATTCCAAGTAAATGGATCTTAATTACTTAACTCAACTTATTAAACATTAATCTTTCCACGAGACTTTGTTTTCCGTCAATAACTGACCTTTTCGTTACGAGAATCATTTCAAACAGAGCTTAAAAGAAAGTTTGGTCTTTCAGTTACAAGTTGGGTAAATAGATAGCTATGTAGTGTTCAATGTTAGTATAGTAGAAATAAGTACATACATAGCGTCGGCATGTTAGTTGAAGATGTATTCTGTGCTAATGGTCGATCTGAGTCCAAATCGAATAAATTTGTAAATGCACACTTGTTAGTCACAGATAATATATACAGTATAGAGTTATATAATAATAATATATCCTCACGCCTTCCCACAAGGGTCCCCGAAGGGGTAGGCAGAGGTGTATAGGTAATACCCAAACACCCACTTTCCACCAGAGGTATATTAGGTGCCAACGTGATAGATGGCGAGTCTATTGCCGTTACTCAAGCACCACTATACGTACGCTTTTGAATTTCTTCTCAGACGTATGCAGGTTTCCTCTCGATGTTTTCCTTCACCGTTCAGCTCGTGGTGTGACTAATCACTGTTCTTAAGTTCAGAAAAAGTCATTGGTACAGTCGGGATTCGAACTTGCAACCTTTGCGTCGCAGATAACTGTTCGAACCACTCGGCCACCACGGCTCTTTATAGAGTTTGTTTAGGTTAAAAGACTAAAAGGCTTTTTACACATATGACAAAATAAAAAAAATATAAGTATAGCCGTGCTTGCGAAACGGCGATGGGCTCGCTATCTGTCTTTGAATTTCCTATCGAACGTAATATAGGTTTCCTTATAATGTTTTTCTTCACCTTTAAAGCATGTTGTCTTACCATAATCACTACTTCAGTATAGAATAACTCATTGGTACAGTGGGTTTTCAAGTCTTTGTATTACAACTATTTTGTATTGCGATTATTCACACCAAAAAAATATGTACTTGTCGAATCTGAAAATAATATTGTGACGTTAAATTGGTAACAGTATGAGTTTTTCTGAACTTAAGTGCAGTGATTAGTCACACCACGAGCTTTACGGTGGAGGAAAACATCGAGAGGAAACCTGCATACGTCTGAGAAGAAATTCAAAGGCGTATGTACAGTCGTGCTTGAGTAACGGCGATGGACTCGCCATCTGTCACGTTGGCACCTGATATACCTCTGGCGGAAAGTGGGTGTGTGCGTATTACCTACACACCTCTGCCTACCCCTTCGAGGACCCTTGTGGGAAGGCGTGAGGATATATTATTATTTTATATAAATTGGTAACGGAATATAATTTTGGTGCCTATTTTATGTCGGCTTAATTGAACTTCAGTTACCGCTCTAGTACTCGGCGCGTACACAGGGTCGGGTGGGTCTCAAGGGATACCCTTGGTGTGGCAACCCACAATAGGCGGTGGTAGTCACTTACCATCAGGCGGGCCACATACTTATTTGCCACCTTTATGCGGAATAAACAAAAAAAACACTCTGACTCCATCCTTAATTGATACGATCACGAAATGAAACAATCGTTAGAAAAACCCCGCAAATACCAAGGGAAAAGAGGATTAACTCATGAAATTACAATAAAAAAATGGGACAAAACGAATTACATTGTAATTTACGCTAACGACAATTAACTTGGAGCGAATCTAAGTGGATTCCGATTTGGATGGCTCTCGACAGGATGTCGTATAAATCATTAGAAGCCGGCCTCATTAGAGATTGGGCTTGTCTTATAATCTGCCCAAGGGCCCTTGTGATAGAAACGGGTCTCCGTTTTAGCTCGCTGATTGGATGTTTCGAATATTTTTACAGTAAAATATTGCTTAAATGTATGTATACTCAAGCAATAGTTTGCCAAAGCACTAGATATTGCGTAAACTGCTTATTCAAACAATTGCTTTAAAAGTAAAAAGTATTGGTCGACTGTTTAAGGTTGTCGCACGGATTCCCCGTTAAAATCCATACTGCACAAGTCAGGTAGCCTTAAGTAATTCACATATTTGATTAGTACCGAGTTACATTGATGTGAACGCGAAATTACAAAAAGAGACCTCAATAGGTTTGCGTTCATTATAGTCATTTTTGCAGTTGTGTTGATCCGTGAGTGTGAAGACACCTTCACTCAGAAACAGTTGTCGAATTCTTGTAATGAGTCTTCAAGGCCCCTGCCCTTAACAAGGGGAACCCCCGCTGTACCGGCGTGGAACTGACGCTCCTATTAACTCTTACCAAACACTTACTTGCTAACAAGTACACTGATTTCGACAACTGTGTGGGGTACTAATGAGTGGAATAGTTAGTGCGCGACTTTATTTTACTGACCATAATTAGAACGACTTCATGGCACTCATACTAACTGTAAAAAAGTTTATACAGTCTACCCGCGGTCCCCAAAAATACAGATGTAATATCCATCCATTCAAACTCAAGCAAATGCTATTCAGGTTGCATTATGTAGGAAACCGTTGAGTGCGAAGAGAGTGCGCGGGATAGGAGAGTGGGCGCCCACCGTGGTGCGGCTCGCAGGCGAGCGAACAGCGTGGCACAGCGTGGTGGGAAGATGTGGAACAGATGTCAAATCCATCGCCGTTTCTCATCACACTCATATCATGACGACCGGTCTAGTGGTTAGAGCTCCTGACTGCGAAACTAGAGGTCGCGGGTTTGAATCCCGCTGAGGGCAGATATTTGTGTGATGAACACGAATATTTGTACCTTAGTCTTGGATGTCCTATGTATTTATGTATATATCTATCTATATAAGTAAATATAGCATTGTCTAGTTACCATAACACAAGCTTTGCTTAATTTGGGACTAGGTCAATTTGTGTGGAATTGTCCCAGGTATTTATTTATTTATACACACGGCTTTGAGCTACTTCTCACACGTATTCATGTTTTCCTTAACCATAAAACATGTAGTTCGGCGAAAAAATATTTTTATCGTTCACCGGAATTTGAGCCGGTTATATTAATTAGTTTAACTGATTATTTAGTTAATTAATATTTAATTAATATAAC
This sequence comes from Drepana arcuata, assembly GCA_016069955.1. NCBI lineage: Eukaryota > Metazoa > Arthropoda > Insecta > Lepidoptera > Drepanidae > Drepana > Drepana arcuata. The sequence continues at coordinate 4,033 of JACCPG010006216.1, read as the reverse complement.
TGGTTTAAATAATCAAGTTTTTGGAAGATAAGTTTTCGGTCACATTAACTTGACGCATTTGCTTTGATGACGTCATTTTGGTGGTCAGGTACGGTGCGAAAAAAAAAGCATGTAGCTAAATAAAAACTATATTTATTATTTTGGAGTATAGGTTTTATTTTTTGATCTTGCAATATGATGCATCATGTATTTCTTATACAATATAATTGAAAACTATTTTTAAAACACTTTCAACACAAGATTTCTCCCTTCACTGTGATTTCCCCATGTTCAAGAATTAGTATTAACAAAAATTGTCCAAAATTAACAAAAACAGTCCAAACTTAAGCAATAACGAAAACGTAACAAAATATCCAATAACAACAATAGCAACGCGCGTATCGGTAACAGAGATGCTAACCATACTGGCGGGGCCTCGCATTCCAGCGATGCGTCAAGTATATGTATAACTTTCAATAGTTTTTCGTTACAAATTCAAAAATAAAATTCTGAATGGTTTTTTAAGCCTTTGTGTGTTCTTAGATGCCGAAATTCACAGCAGTTAATTATTAGTAAGTACAAATTTAATATATTATGATATCTTTTCCAAAAAGTTCTTCTAATACCAAATTAGTTTTCCAATATCAGCTAAATTTCGAAATGCTTTTTTACCTTTAAGTGAAACCATTTCACCCAACTTGAAAGGACCAAAATCTGCAGTCTGCTCCAAGATGGAGTCGTTAAAACGTTTTTATTATCACAAGCGATAAAGGCAGCCGAACTGGATGTGAAAAAACATTCGTTATTCATACAACGGTACTTGCTCGTAATCTTTTAAACCTAAGGTCTGCCGTGACCTTTGTTCGTGCCCCATAAAAAGTCGAAGGAACACTTTGAATAATTTTGTTAGTTCTATAGTCCATCATCCCTCGAGCCTATGTAAATGTAGGTGGATTGAGTTTGAGACCCCCATATCTTAAGGAGTTGGAACAAAAGTGAAGTCCGCGTGAATGTGATTCATTGGTCGGTCGCGACAAGAATTCTAATCCCAATGTCCTTAACTATATAAATTGTTTAACCTATTAAAACAATGTTGAGCTCATTATTAGTATATGTGATCCATTTATTGTCGCTTTATATAAATTGTTTAATTTATGCATCATTTTAAGAAGTGAGATTTTAGATAGTTTTACTTATTATCTAGCTGTAATATCAGACCATATCAGCTTTGGCCTGGATCACAATAATTTCCAACTATTCCCAACTATGTAGGTAGGTAGTTTTTTTTTGTTGGAAGCGGTAGCGTTACAGTGCTACGAACATATTATTGCAATCGGTTAAACGGTATGATGCGGTGCAGCGCCATCTAGCGAGTTTTTTTAATATCTTTCGGGCAGGAAAGTCAGGAAATCGATGGTTTCGGAACGCCTATATACACACACAATTGTTGTTAACTGTTCGGATAATACTTATTGTTGATAAAAGATTTTAATGATGATGTATGTAGCTAACGATGAACTATCATGAAATATAAAATAGCGCCGTCCTCTGTAGTACGTTGCGCATAAGGTAAGATACAGGCTAAATCAAGCTCCGACAAATAGACTGAAAACTATTTAAAGTCAAACTACCTAAGTCTATTCGAACCTTAGCTAGTCTCCGAAAGCACTCCCGGCGACTTAACTTTTCAGATATATCTGTTTTGTTTTCAAAGTCGAATCGGTTCGGGCCTTCATTTTCGCCGGAGGGATAATGAAAGTTGGGACGCGGGCAACTTGGTGAAAATACTCCCGAAACTCGCTCCCTTCGAGTCAACAGTTACAATATTTTATGGAGTGAAAAGTGGGCAAGTTTAAATATTGCCAATCATACTTGTTGGGACGTGTAACTTATGGGGTGGATTCTATAAGTGCGCGCTTAGGATTGTTCGTCGATAACAAACTTATCAATCTTTTTGTTCGCCTGTCAAAGTGTTTTAGACGCGTCGTGCTTGAAGGACAAAACGGACACAATTTAATAAGGAGTTAAATTGTTAATTAAATTATTCAAACACCTTATTTTCATTATGCTAGAAGGTTGATTTTACATATCTACCTACCTATTCGGGAAGCTGAACGAATAGACCCATAGACATAAATGATTTGAAGACTGCTTTGGATAATATTATATAACTAAGAAACGTACTAGTTATGAAAAATTTTTTTTAGAGTTGGCTAATCCGGGCCTCATCCAGATGTTGCAAGCATTCATAGGCGGCGGTAACCGCTTACCATCGAGTTAGCCGGTTTGCTACCTTAATCATAAAAAGTTTTTTTTTATAACCAATGTCATTCATTACTATCATTTTTGCTGCGGTCGGGTAATAATGCTAGCAATCGAAAAAAATACTTGCAAAAACTGCGCGGCAACAAAGTTAACGCCGCAGACGGGCCACGGATGGGACCCTCACCCCTGAGTCTAGCCGTAATGAAGCGCCGTAACGAACATGAGCTGACGTCACCTGCTTCCACAAATCGAACGCTTCTCAAAGTTTACCTTTACATAATATATGAACTAGATATAACCGACATCTTTCGCGTTACATTTGATTATATCTCAAAATGTTTAGTTAAATACGGCTCATGTTACTCCGAAATAATGTACGTTTAAGGTAGACAAAGCGGGGGAGATACCCCTGGTATTGCAAACCATCCAGGTGGCGTTAAATGGCAATGGCAGGAGCATGTTTGATTGTCACCACAGTGCTTAACGAAAATAAAAAGAATTTAAAAAAATCAATTGAATCGTTCGCGCGCTGCCGACCCCGCATTAATCTCTTCACACCCTTCTTGCAGAACTCTATGCTGTACTCAGTCTGAGCTTTTGCAGAAAGAAACTCTTTTACTTTAATGCAAATCTTTTTAGTGCTAGATAGTGCAATGTCGTAAATATCTAAAGGCTAGACAGAGGTGAAATAAAACAACCAATGAACGCTGGGACAGCGCGACAGATGGCGACTCCATCGCCGTTTCTCAAGCCTATTATTTTTGAATTGCTTCAAACGTATGCAGTCCCCTCATCCTTTTCCTCCGCCGTAATCTGGTCCAATTCTACTTGAATCCTAAGTTACGTCCTTGTTACAACAAAATGGACTTTTGTAAAAGTTTGAGAGCCGCTATCTGGCAAAGAATCGTTTTGTAACGCAATTTGTGGCAAGTGCACTGCACAGTACTCTATGTGAATGCGTGTTGCGAGAAGTGATTCGATTGTATATTGAACTCTGCGTAAAGCTTTTATAATTGTTGTGCTGACTATTTATGTACATACCATTATCAGCGATTGCATTTTGTCAATATGTCATTTTCAAACGTGTCATGAGTAAATTAAATATTTGCAGAAATAATGATTGCAACGATATGCAAATACTGAAACTGTACCTATTATTGATAATATTTTTCATTAACGTAATTTGGTATGATTGTACATTGATTGATGAAAGATGCAGTAGATTATGTTCAAATAAATCGCCCTTTAAATACAAGCAACCTTTTGTGCGATCAGTATTTATATTTGTGACGAAAATAGCAATAATTACAGACAATGATTTTCAGAAGATAAGTGATAACACCCTCTATACATCGGATATATGTGTTAAATATACATACATACATACATACATATCATCACGCCAAGTCCCTAACGGGGTAGGCAGAAAGTATAGAGCGCCAGTTCTCTCTAGACTTACATACCTCTTTCGCCTCGTTCACATTCATCAGTCTCTTCATACATGCTCGTCGGTTTCGAGTACTCTTAACGTTCCCGTCCTTCAGAGTCCGATCTATTTGATCCAGATTATAATATAAGATGTATATTCAGGTACCACCGTCACAAGTGACGAGTCCGTCACATTAAATACGTCTTATAATTTCTTAGGAAACGTACACAGTATAACATACATTTACATACCTATTATTGCTACAATTGATGTTCGATATTGTAAACTTGTAAAGTCAGACATTCAGAAAGACAGGGCTCATTCACTCTTCACTCAAGTAATTGAAGGGGAATGGTTTAT
>JACCPG010006215.1:0-16376 GCA_016069955.1 Drepana arcuata | reverse complement strand
AAACCTTATGCACCACGTAGGAACACAACACAATAAATTCGAACGGGAAACCCGTTATGCCCTACCTCTCTTAGTTCAACTCTATGACGACTTTGCAAACATCATTGAATTTGTTCTCAAAATACCATAAAGCTGAATAAAACATATAGATTGGGTGACGCAAAAGGTTTGTGCGAATCATGAAATAGCAGAAACCGAGAAACAATCAAACGTTCAGTAAAAGATCAGTCAATATCGATATCAGCCCGCGAAAGATTTAATTAGTTTGACAACCGCACGCGTGTCCACAACACGACACATCAATTTGTCTGTCCAATGTGTGTTTATTTAAAATACGCTTTATTGACTCTCTGTTTATTTGCAAATGACAATTGAGTGTAAACAATTTAATTGCAAATTAAGGCATTTTATGTATGTATATCAAGCGTTAATACTCATAATGCAGGAGTCTATTGACTCCTAGAGAGATTATCTTTAGTAAGGTTATGTGTCTTCTGATATCCGTTAGAATCACCTCTAGAAATATATAAATAACTATGATTTACTTATGTATTTTTATACCACATAGGCAACAAACAAGCATGCGGTTTCCCTGATGGTAAGCGGTTACCGCCGCCTATGGACGCTTACAACCAGGAGTATCGCTCGCGCACTATCGACCCTGCAGGAAACTACTCTACCAGAATTACAAAATTAACTAATATTGATAAATCTAACTGGTGGCGAGGTGGATGTGACTTTGGAGATAAGATACGGCATAATTAAGCGATGAAGCTTTGTTTGGGGAGCCGATAATTCTAAGCTTTTCCATATTAATCGTAATTAATGTAATTAGTATGTTTATGCCGTTTTAATCATGTAAATAAATAAATAAATAAATGTATAAAAATTAACATCTTGAAAAAGGGTCAGGTCAAGAGTAGCCTAAACCGAAGAGAAGAATAATGAAGAGAATAACGAAAGTGGACGAAGCGAAAGAAGTATGCAAGGATCGTAGCAAGTGGAAAGAAGTGGTCTCTGCCTACCCCTACGGGAAAGAGGCGTGATTGTATGTATGTATGTATGTATACAAATTAAAAAGTCAGAAGCTCTAATTCTAAAGGATGTCACTGATTACATAATATTATATTAATGTTCACGAGAGCGACTGCCGATAAAGTGTGTACAACAGTTTGGTAGCCATAACATTAAAATTTGTTTTTTACTTTTCTCAACGAGAACGTTTTTTACTTTTCTCGAGAGGAAACCTGCATACGTCTGAGAAGACATTCAAAGGCGTATGTATAGTCGTGCTTGAGTAACGGCGATGGACTCGCCATCTGTCACGTTGGCACCTAATATACCTCTGGCGGAAAGTGGGTGTGTGGGTATTACCTATACACCTCTGCCTACCCCTTCGGGGACCCCTGTGGGAAGGCGTGTGCATATATTATTATTATTACTTTTCTCAATAAAATGAACTTATTTTTCCGAATTAAAGCCATCATCATCATCATGTAATTATTGATTTAACTATTTTCTCTTCTGTAAATTATTATATAGAACTAGTTGTTCCGCCCAGCTGGTTTCAGTTAGGCTAGTTCCAGCCAACAGTAGAATTATATGTATATAAAGATAAGTAAAAGTGAAATTACAAGTGTTCCATAATAATGATAAAGCTATTGCAGTAATTACTCGTAGATTGTGTAAATTATACCGGGGGATCGGTGATTACTCCAGCAGCCACCGGCCGGGCCCACATTATAAACACTCGCTCGACACTAACGCGATTTAAGGCTCCGCTAGCCGACTTGCCGTGTGGTACATGGGAGGATGCTACACTTATTAGGCCGATGTACTATTTATGAAAAAAACAACACATTATACCTATATTTTCTAGCATTCGATAAATGATTTGAATTTTAGTTCTTAATTCTTTTATACCAAGGATTTTTTAACACGAGATGGAACGGCATTTCAAAAGTTGCAAATAAAATTACAGCGACGACGAGCATGTATGAAGAGACTGATGAATGTGGACGAAGTGAAAGAGGTATATAAGTCTAGAGAGAGCTGTCGCTCTATACTCTCTTCCTAAAGCGTTAGGGACTCGGCGTGATGATATGTATGTAAGCCATTCAAATGGCGACTTTCAAAATGCTGCTGTGTTACTCTCTCAAGCCTTGTACATGTTCGAGGCGGCTGTACGGTATGTATTATGACTGTAACTTTTGTTATGTGTTCAGTAAATTTTTGATGGTCTACGCCATACAATTTGAGGTAACCTGAAGCTTCATGTCCAGTAGTTTACAACGCGGGTCATAACTACACAAGTTATCAGCTTTGTGTCTCTCCATCCCGCTGGAGCCATTAACTTGATCCACGTATCAAACGTAAAGCCGTAAGACTTAGACACACTCGGTTGCTTAATTTCACGGAATGAGCTTTTAAGCGCGCCCTTTGCTCGTCTGACTTAGAACCCTTTGCTTTACCGACGATCACCTGGACTCACTGATCTAGCTGTGTGCTTTGTTATTTCGTTTATGACACTTGGTTCAGTATGTTATGTAATAAAACTCTCCGATTGAGATACAAGTTTTGACTTTTCTCCCTGAAGTCTTTGTGTATTAATGAACAAAAGTGTTGATAGCATGCTCATTGATGCATATTGATACGCACAGTCCCTCACGCACAGACGCAGCGAGAAGAGCGTCAGTACTCTCTGCTTTAACATATTTTTTTCGCTTCAGTGTTTTTCGTGCAGCTACATTCATCAGATTTTTACAATACAATACATACACACTATGTATTATGTATATTAATGGTAGTTCGTTTGGCAAAGTACTAGATTAGGTTATCTATAAAATATAATAATAATATATCCTCACGCCTTCCCACAAGGGTTCCCGAAGGGGTAGGCAGAGGTGTTTAGGTAATACCCACACACCCACTTTCCGCCAGAGGTATTAGGTGCCAACGTGACAGATGGCGAGTCCATCGCCGTTACTCAGGCACGACTATACATACGCCTTTTTGAATTTCTTCTCAGACGTATGCAGGTTTCCTCTCGATGTTTTCCTTCACCGTAGAGCTCGTGGTGTGACTAATCACTGTACTTAAGTTCAGAAAAACTCATTGGTACAGTCGGGATTCGAACTTGTGACCTTTGCGTCGCAGGCAACTGCTCGAACCACTCGGTCACCACGGCTATCACCAAGTTATCTAGTTTATTCATATAATACCTGATTGTCAATTGAGTAGTTAGGTTAAATATTACGTTTAAGTAATTAAAAAAAAAATTGTGTAATTTTCCAAAATTCCTGCAGTTCTTGTTGCCATTGTAAACAAAGCCCAGTCGAAGCTACGTTTATTGTCGAAATAAAAAACAAAATCGTTGCCTGAAGAGATTTCCGATATACCTTTAGAATCTCAATAGCTACTAATGGATTCTAAAATCTGAACCGTCATTGAAAAGTAAAAATTAAGTCGTCCCTCCGTAATATCGTCACGTACTTTCGACGCCTGCTCGTCTGTCCTGTGACGCTCTAAACTGTTTTTTCTTCCTCTCCCTCATTCAATTTGCTTCACAAAACTGGTCATGTGTAAGCCCGGCTTTGTCAAATAGGATTCCTTCTTCACGTTATAATAAATTAATATTAACTGTGTGTATTTGTATAACATAATGTTTGATGGCATGATATATAATCATTTCCTAATATTCAAAACTTGTAATACTGTGTGATTTTGTTTTTAAATATTTGAATTGAGAGTTTAACGATGCTCACTTGTTTGCCCCAAAAATATACTGCAAGTAATCGTTGGTTTAAACTGAAAATGTTGGTTAAGAGAGATAGGCACCATGGAGCGCTCGTTTAAAGTTGGAATTGGCCTACTGGGGACTAAGGTTCGTAAGACCGAAGCCAAATGTCACTGCTTTGAAAAAATAATTCTAGTGAAACATTGCGTTTTTTTGTCGCTGACATAAAATTGTGATGAAGGAAAATAGGTAATGTCGTCTAGAGAGAACTGGCGCTCTATTCGCACTACCTACCCCAAGAGGGACTCTGTGTACTAAATGAATGTATGTATAAACATTTATGGTTATACACTCACATGAGCTTGTCTTAATATCTGGAGGGCGAGTACACGCATTTCAAAAGCACATACGCACCGGATACAAATACCTAAATAAATAATGACGTCCATTTATTCACTAAAAGTACAACGTATTCCATTTTTATATGTACTAGTGACATATAATATTAGAGCGTTGAACGCGGAACCCTATAAATAAGGATCTGATATATTTATGCGTTCAGTATTCGTCAGATTATTCGTATTCTATTTCTTTTTGATCACGAGCTTGGCTTTGGCGAATACGACGGTGTTTCCTTTGCTAACAATTTGGCTTTGTGTAATTTTCCGGATACTCTATGAATATTGGAAAACATAATGTTTTTGAAGTGCGTATAAAGAGATGTCTATAGGAATTCGTTTGGGGATTTTTTTGATGTATCCGCTTTAACGCTTTTTGCCGTATTTTGTCACATCATTTGAACACGTTTATTGATGGCGATAACATGCGTGAGGTGTTTAACATTGAACAAAAACATTAGACGTTTTACACATAGGTACATTTACAGTGTAGAAATTACGTATCTTTAAATGTTGACTAACTGACTAGATTGTTTATAGTTTGCAAGTTGTAAGTGAAATATTTATAATATTTTTACGTACATGTACTGGGCGGACAAATTAAAACCGAATTTACAAGTAAATTTTTTTATAAGTACAATAAATATTATTGATACATATTTGTAATATGTACGCCTAATTAAGAAAGTAAATGACCCTGAATAGTAATATTACAATATTTAAAGTTCATAAGATAAACAACAGTGACATACGGACAGACACTGTATCGTACATAATGGCTAGTGAATGTACCTTTTGGAATGCTCAATTAACGTACGTTGAGCTGAGACACATAGTGGAAGAACTGCAAGATAAATAGAATGCTGCGCAAAATGTGTATGCATTCCAGAGTTTTGTAATACAAAGCTCGTAGCTACCAGGTGCAAATAGTGGGTACAACTCTCAGCGGAAAACGACAAATACCGTTCCGTACAATATTCCGTTCCCCAGTTACTTCATGTAGTATACCGTAGCATGCATTAAGCACAACGCTACACCGCATAATTATATCGTCTTATTAATAAAAATTTCGCTACAACATAAAATACATCGGTGAGATAAATCCGGGCTGGTTTATACTCCGAGGTGACGATGACGGCGCGTCCCATATAAACAGACCTTAAACGTGACATAGGTGCTAATTTTCCACCCTAGAAGTTCCAGCCGGGCCCTCGTCAGTGGAACAATCCCCTGGCACCTGGCAGACATGTAATGGCACAGTTAATTATTCAAGCGCATGCAGCGCCTTTGTTATTCAAATTAGGCGCCGTGCACCACGACGCACTCGCGCTTAGGTGCAGCGTGCTGTTTGACTGATGGCTGATCTAAGCCTACTATTTTTTGATACATCATTTTTACGATTACAAATTATTTTTTTCTCCATGAGTCCAGCTAGATCCCGTTGATGTTAACGTGGATATGGTTTATACAAGAACAATATTGTATTTATGTCCTATTTCATCATATAATTCTTCGACAGAACATTTATTAACCTCCAATGACCATGTTTTTATCTCACATAATACAAACACATCCGGCAAACTAAGCGTATTTCAAAGCCGCTGGCGAAATTTGATCACAGTATACTTACCTAGGATGTACCGCCTTCAATCATACATCAATTCAGTTCTATATTTATATTAATGACTAGAAGTTGCAATTATAAAAGTGCACTTCACAAAGACCTCAAATGCCCACGCGGCAAGTAAACAGTCTAATTTCAGTGTGGGCTATATTGAACTGCAATTGGGACGAATTAGAAGCAACCCGCACGCAGTGGGCTAAATAAAGCCCAAACGAACCGACGACCCCTATTGTTCTGTGGATAGCGGATTTCGCTGGTAAGCTTTGGGACTAAATGGTTGTTCCACACTGAGCAAGATTTGCTCTACAGCAGCTGTGATGGACAGAATTTAGTGTATTTGAGTTGTTGCTACTCATGTGTTGTTTGGTTACATATTTGGTTTTACATCTATATTCAATTTGTACCTTATAGGCGAGTGTTTGCATACAGTATGCTCGTGCTTCGGAATACCCATCTTTAGCAAATTCTCAGATGTCTAATTTGTACTCACATAAGATATACTTCAATTGAATTTAATAAGATGGCTAGCAAGAACTACTTAAAAACTATTAACATTACTAATATACATAATATACATAACTATACATCAAAATTTTCACCGAATCCCATTATTTATGCAACATCTATAGGTACGGGTAGGTACAGTAACCAATTACCGATAACCGCATTATTATGTCGTCTTATTGCAAAAACGAAACGGAAACATACAATTGAATCCACAAACAATATAGAATGCGCAATAATTAAAGAAGTCATAAATCATTTCCTATAATGTATGAAGCACGTTGATATCCCGAGCAATTGTCGATTAATCATCATTTTTAGCGCTGGCCACAATTATACGGCATTGCAGGAGCGATACATCAATACCTTGGACCGCTCGATAAGTTCACAGTTTTCATTTTGTAATTTAATTTCAGCTCAGTGACACTTTGTGGGTAGTGATGGCAGGGAGTGTTGTTACTGGCGCATGGCTCGATATTCATGAGAGACAATTTTAATGCTTTTAACTTTTCAACGAGCCTTTGTGGCCGAGTGGTTCGAGTAGCCTTCTGCAGAAAGATTGCAAATTCGAATCTCTAATGTAAAAATTTACATTAATTACGACAAAAATTATACAACATTAAATCATATTATAGTACAAAAAGAGTTGTTGAGTAACGGCGATGGACTCCCCATCTGTTACATTGCCACCTTAACTTATATCTCTAGTGGAAAGTGGATGTGTGGGTAAAATTACCGACATACCTCGGCTTAGCCCTTCGAGGACCCTTGTGGGAAGGCGTGAAGATATTAAAATAAGACCACCTTCACGCAAATATGTACAAACATAGACAACTATTCGAACGCCATGAACTCATAAAACACTGAATGATCTTTGGTTGCAGTCTCCGTCATCAAATATATATTTTTTCTGTGATGTTTTATTTAGTATATTCCAATATAATTTTTATTTCATTTCTGCATTCTAGCTGCTTGCTGTAAAATCTTACAGAATTAAATTTACAGTAATAAAATTCATCAGTATTGACAGGTCTCTTTTATCGACATTCATCCATCTTGAGATTCGATACATCACTAAAGGCAATGCGGGATCGTTAATCACAGTCGCCAGAGTTGTGTTACACAAATATACAAATATTTATCTTCGGTACACGCAAATATAATGGCATGGCTTCTCTCCTGGATAGTTATTTATTAATATTTATCCTATGGGAAACAATACTTATTATAATAACACCATCATCAGTTGTGGGTGAGATCAATGACACTTATATTAGTAGATGAGATCTCCAAATACCCGCAATGAGTGCCAAAGTTCTTGTTATAATAAGTTGCTAAGTACCGAGATACTTGAGTATACGAAGTATAAATACTCGATGCCTGCATAAATAAATAGACAAACCAACATATAATTTCAATAAATGGGTTCTTTATCATATTATGTGTATACTTAGGCCTCTTCGTGAGCTTGAAAAATACATATTCAATTCAGAGCCGCGGTGGCCGAGTGCTTTGCCTGCAAGGCATGATTTCAAGTTGCATCCAGACTAAACAAACGAGTTTTAATTGTTATTATTTAAGGTATTTATTTATTACTATTAAATATATAAGCAAATAGAGGGTTTTGACGTGACAACGTCTTAAATTAGGTTGCGGCTGGGAGTCACTTATGAAAAAGTGTAACGCCCGGTAACGTTACGATGAGTCACCGAACGAGAGAGAGGCCCGCCGAATGCCTCAATGTTTTAGTAAACAAAATATATTTCTATAGTTAAAATTTGTGCAATTCTTATTTTCATTCAATTCCTTGTTCCTATTGTGCAATTTAATTATATTCATATCAATAAATATTCTACCGAGAAAAAGACGTTGTCACGTAAAATCTTCGCCCGTAAAACCGACTTTACAGGCAACCATTTTTTTTATACCACAAGGGTGGCAAACAAGCATGCGGTCCGCCTGATGGTAAGCGGTTACCGTCGTCTGTGGACGCTTGCAACACCAGGGGTATCACTCGCGCGTTACGACTCTTGTATCGTAACGTCATTGTACGTCAAATCGTCAAATACTTAAATATCTGTAGACTTGACGTATATACATTCACGAGTATTTGTCTTTACAGAGACTACAAGCAATGCGAATTATAAGAGAATGAATGAGCTGAGTAGCTTTACCACTAGTTGTGACATTACACTCAGCACATTAGGGAGCTCACCAAGAATACCACCGCCCGGCGTTGCATCATGCATGCTCTAACTCCGCTTTGACATAGAGCCCCTGTGTTTATTTTGGAGGAGGTAATTTGTACTATTGTATAAGCTCACAATTATGAGGCCTCTTTATTCTACAATAATTTAATTGGAAACATATGTGGGATTTGACATGGATAGAGAAGTGCAAAAAGATTTTGTGGTGATGAATATCACATGAAGAAGACTTAATAAATAAGAATTAAAGCTGAACATTAACTAAAATTACTAGACAAACGGAAAGTGATCAGACATAATGTTATGTCTTGATGTGTATCTGAATATCATACTGGAAGGGCAGCAAGTGTTAAGAAAAGGTCACACCGAGATGAAATGGCAAACAGGACATTCAAAGAGGACACATGCAGGGGACATCATCAGTTACATTAAAAAGAGTCTTGAATTTGGAAGACGTCAATAGAATATAATAATAAATATGTAGAAGCAGAATATAAGAGTTAATTGGTCGCAAGAAGAATTACTTATTTTTAATAAATATGTACCAAGATGTATTTAATGGCGTACAATTTTATTGTATAATGATTCAAAAGTGCAAAAGGAATAGATTTATAGAAATTGGTACATTAAATATTATTTAATTAATATCACACACACGACATAGTTAAGCGGGAAATATATGAAAGTGCCATGTCCAATAAGATTTTCCTTGTCAGTCGAGCGCAGAGTCCAGAGTAAAGTAGTCCATCGGCGGACTAAGTGAATAGTTAGCAAGTTGCGGCCAAGTCCGCTAAGTAAACTGAACTGGGCTGTCGATTACTCGGGCCAGTCATAATACTCGCGTATGTTTGCTTAATCTAATCAATTCTGAACTATTCGCTACATCGAATATTGAACTAATTAATTTGAGGACACAGCGCGGCCATCATCGCCCGTGGATTGGCTTGACAATATTATCAATATATTTACAGATTTCCTATTGCATTTCAAATATTATTAGTATTACATAGAAAATATAGTTGGTGTAACAATGACATAGAATATATAGTATAGTTATATAGAAATAACAACACAGAACAAGTAACATAGTTAATAACTACTACAGGCATTATCGCATACAATTTTGTACTATATATTTTTGTTCCTTTAATAAATAAATAAATTATGATGTACCTTTGCAAGTTCTCAATATTTTAGTTCAAAAGCGCAGAATTAAAATATTATCGCGGAGAGCTGTAATGGTATTAATGGTATTAAACGAGGTGGTTAAGCCCAGCTTTACTCTTGCTTGTAATAATATTGTTGCGCTAATAGTGTAAAATTCATACGAGCATAATAGCAATTGTATGGTTCAATACATCACACGCGGCCTGTACAATATCACGGGCCGGTATGATTGCGCGGAGCGTTTGCTCGGCATGGAAATATCGGCCGCTTTCATTTCATTGTGCGGGCTCGCTGTCAGGGTGATGGGGACCATGGCTTACGCATCATACTGAGGACATATGCAAATATATTAATAATAATATGATTTATTTACAACAGTATTATACTAGAGTACATAATATAGTGCGCGCTAATATATATGCATCTATTGCAATAAGGTGGGTAAGTGCTGGTCTCCTTACTAGCTTATACAATAACCTGTATTAAGGAGAGACTGTTGCGCTTCCATAAGGTATTTTATAGTGAATTAAATCAATGTGTAACTTTAAAGTTTTATCATTGGAAAGGATGAAATGGATTAATGAAGAAATGTTGACAAAACATATATTTAATATGAAAGTAACTGGAATACCCGACACTCGAGATCGAGTGGGTGAAGCTAACGAGGTCTGTAGGTGTAGAGAGTACTAGCGCTCTACTCTTTCTGCCTACCACATGAAGGACTCTTCGTTATGATTGTACTTTAAAATATCTATTAAAAACCACTCGACAGATATTTTTATTTTATCAAACAGTACAAACTATTTGGTATAAATTGTTTCGGCTAAAGTGTATCTCGGTCATCTTGTAGTTTTACAAGATGACCGTTCATAGAAGTACTCTTGGAAATACTATTTACATAATAATAAGCCTTTGGCTGTGTGTTACGCCCTAAAGCCTTTTAACCTATCGCTCCTGCCGACAACGTATAATTTGTGTTCATAGTATATCCCGTTACATCGTCAACCTGCAGTCACCATACTAACAGATCAAAGTGATTCGCTTTTGTTACGGCTGACGGCGCCGCCGAATGATTCCGCGTTAGTTCAGTGATTGCTTTTTGACGTACATAGTCCCGGTTCGATGCTCGATGCGATCGCACATTACACTATCGCATACCGCTGTTTACACACGATATTGAGTGATTGAAACATTTCTCTGTTCAACTTACGTCTGTTATGAGGGTATTCAGGGATCGGGGCAAATATGCTTTGAATAGAACTGGTTGGAAGATTATTTTCCGTGGACGAAATTAATATATTCTTACAGTTTACCAAAACTCTAGAGAGAACTCGTATTCTACTCTTCTTGCTTAACCCATGAGGGATACCGACTGATATATATGTAATTTATATATACTTACATCTTATTTTAATTAATATGTTTTTGTACTATCTTGTGTTTTTTGATTCAAGATCGACATAAAAATAAGCTGAAATAGCGCTAAGCCTGACGTAAATCCGTTAAGGCTTCGATTGTTCCACAGACAATAGTGGCGTACCTTTTAAGAGTACAAAGCGGATATCAAGAGAGAAGCCAAACAAGTAATGTTTACACGCTTCGATATCCGACGCCGCACGATGTCTCAAGCCCACCACGTGTGTTTGCCCGCTAAAGCCCGCAAGCCTGGAGCCCACAAGCCCGTATCTCGCTTCCCGCCAAACCTTTGAGGCTTCTTTGAAAAATTCAAACATGATTTTCGAACGGGTGCGAGAAAATTTCGCAGTAACTCTTTCGGAAGTATTGAAAAGCGTTCCGGGAGTTTATTTTGAGAGTATTTGAATAGCTTTACATAAAATCCGACTATTCCAAGCAAGTGCTTATATGAAAAATATGTTTGTTTGTTTGTTTGATTAAGCTTACTTAGCAACTTGCAGCGAAGTATGCTCAAGCCGGGTAGTTAACTTACTTACGCATATCACGCGCATAATAGCTCCCTTCCCTATAGTTAAAGAAGCACTAAGTTAATTAAATTGAATATCATATTTTAATATAATTAATAGATTAGCTTTAATTAGTGTTAAAAAAATTTACCCAAAATAATTGAATCTAATTATTTTATACAAGGTCAACCAGAAATGGAAAATTCTATTATACTAGGCGAATCCGGCCGAATCCACTAGTGTAAGCTGTTATATGAAGCCTCCATAAATTGTTCGAGCATACAATTACCCAGACAAAGTAGGTGCTTTTTACAAAGGAGGTGTAGGTGACAAGTACATATTGCGTTAATTTATATAATTGCTTCTATTTTGGGCGCCTCTCGCAGTACTTAAGTAAGCCAACTCCTCAAGTATGACACGTTTATATTGTGACAACCTTAATTAGAACAGTCAGCTTTCATAGCAGTATAACTTTGCAAGTCTCTTTAATAATGAGAAATTCTAAACATTAGATACGATTGTTTGGTACTGGTACTACTTAGTTGTAATCGATAGGATACTTGACGGCATTGAAACGTAAAAATCAAACTCGAAACCGACGAGCAAATAAGGATGGGACTGATGAATGTGGATGAAGCGAAAGAGGCATGGGAGTCCAAGGATAGCTGATGCCTTCTGCCTATACCGTGAGGGACTCGGCGCCATGATTTATATGTATTCATGTTGTACTAGTGCTTGCGAAATGTTCATCATTTTGTTACTCAACGTGTCTTTCAGAATTCTAGTGAAATAGCTTGGCCTTCTTGGCACCCTTCCGTGTGCCACAATGTTTTGTTATTAATAAATGTGTTCGGTGTGGTTAGTTATTTGTACTATTTATTAAGTATTATTTTTTTATTTATTTATATACAGAGTTTGTTTTCCCTTTGTGATTTTATTACAATGTTATAATTAAATAGCCGTCGTATTTTTTCACCCGAGCGAAGCTAGGCGGGACAACTGGTAACTGGTAAACCTGTAGTTTTTATTGTTCCTCAAGAAAGCGCTATTTCTCGATAGAGGCGGTCGTAGTATATCTATTTACGAGCCATCTCTACCATTTAGCGACGATGAATATTCAAATAAGTGTTCTCAAGGCAGGCGGTCCTACTGCGCGCTACACATTCATTAGTAATGCGATTAGCTCCATCGCTCCTTTTATGACTAATTTTATACAAAGCGGCTAACTAATGGGGATTTTTAAATGTTAAATTTTCTAACATCATTATTAAGATCTAAACATAAGAAAAACGCACCGAATTTCGATATGGTGAGGTATTTGAAGAACCTCTGAGACAGACTTTGTGAAGATTTACTAGGTGAAAAATGTTACCAACATTTTTAAGATCTCTTTGAACGTTATTTGTGTATGAATATAACGCTATATAATCCGAAAAGAGAGCTCAAGATTTATTTAATATGAACAGCTCTCGACTGAGTGTTTATCTCTACTTGCAAAAGGGTTTTATGAATGTTTGAAGTATTAAAGCGTTATTTTTCCATTTCAAGAGTATAGACTACAAACTTTGTTTGTAACAATGTAAGCTAACATCAATTAATCCCCACATTGTCATTTTAATACATATACATATATATTTATATACGTGTACACTTTATTACGGCAGCGAGCCCTGGGTATGTCAGAGGAAGCATGAAAGTAGCATAAACGCAGTTGAAATGCGATTAATTCTAAAAATGCGCTGAGTAACGATCTCAGATCGAGTCCGCAATGAAGAGACTCACAAAATAGCTGGCGTGAACGAGCGTGTGATTGTAAAGATGAAGAAGACATATTACGTTCGTTTGGCCACATACAGGATGAGTGAAGAAAGATTGATGAAAGTAATGTTCAAGAAGAGACAGAGAAGAGCCACGTTCCAGCTACCTTATCGAATTCAATCGGATACTCAAGGATGGGAACACCAAGAGTATTCCAAACCGGCGCATGAACTGGTATGAAGAGACTGATGAATGTGGACGAAGCGACAGAGGTATGTATGTTAGAGAATTCTGGCGCTCTATTCTCACTGCCTATCCCGTTAGAGACTATGTACACTCAAGTCTTCTAAGATGATGATAATGATTTACAAAGTTGAAATTTGAATAATTACTATGTTAATATTTGGTAATACAGTAACACCAGGCCATGCGTAAAGCTGAGGCGAACTGTAAATTTCATTGATAAGTCTAGAACTGCGTACAGTGGAATATTCTCGAATATTCAAGATTGAAAGCTATGGCTTTAAATGGAGTTACGACCTCAATGGACTTTGGCACACATTTGTGGCATAAAATCATTATTCTCAGTATTGGCTTTATTGAATCATAAACCTTACAAGTTACCTCAATAATACATAATAATAATAATAATATATCCTCACGCCTTCCCACAAGGGTCCCCGAAGGGGTCATATATAAGGGGTCACATAGTCACCATGTAAAGTACTTTTATGTGAAATATTCAGACTAGCATAATTGATTAGCCGCCCCAATACAAAAGCATAGTAGTTCTGCTCATTACGAGTACAAGGAACCTGTTATTTCTAATTTAAAATTAAATTAAATCCAATTATATTCTTCCAAATTTGCTTCACAAAGTTCGGTTCAAAATGCGATCAAACTTGGTGCCGCTGATAATTATTGTTGAGGTTATCTTATCGCTGATTAGGGTTGTCGGATGTTGAAAAACTCCGTTGCAAAAGTAGAATTATTTAATTTTGTTTTGCTTCTTATTCCGATTCCGAATTTTGCATACAGTTTTGTTTAAATAACTTTGTCAATATATGTTTGCAATATATAAATATCTTCGCGTCTTCCCCCAAGACCCCCGAAGGAGTACGCAGAGGTGTGTAAACACCTCTGCGTGCTCCTTTTATTATTACTATTACTAGCAGTATCTTCACAACCACATTTCGCCGGAGATATGTACAGATATTAGGTGTCAACCTGGTGGCGAGTCTATCGCCGTTTCTCAAGCAACGACTACCTTTGCTGTAAGACGTGAAGATAATATTGTCATGTTAAAATCGGTGTGAAAATTTATACATGTATTGATGATAACAGTCATTAGTATACTGCGTTATGAGTAAATTATCTAAAGGCAAGTAATTTATAAAGAAAAAACTTGTTAGGCGTATTTAAGTTAGATTCTAGATTCGATACAGAGTTTGAAAAGATTATTATAACTTAGATTGGCTCATACTCAAATCAATTTGCGAGTAGCGCCGCATTACCAAAACTTCTCAGTTACTTCTTGTATCCAGTTAATAAGCGAAGCAAAAGGTATACATTTTCGTTTATATTCTTTTACCTATACCAAGCTGCCAGACTTCAATGTAACTGGGCTGGTCACGTCTGCCTGTTAGTCCGAACAAAGACACAATGGACCCAGAAAAATACCCATAGAGTCGAGTATCAAGCAGTGGTAGTAGTAGTCGAGTAACGGGACTCGCAAGAACAGTTGTACCATTTGAACCAGAATAATTGTTGGCATGTAGCACTCGATCGTGGGAGAGGATAAAGACAAGGAGGGCTTCTGTCCAGCAGTGGGACAAACTATGTAGGACTATTAATAAAACTATGTAAATAACATGTATATATCTTTACACCTTTCATAAAGGGTCGCTGAAGGTGTGTTGGTAGTACCCACGCTGCCACTTTTCTCCGGAGATATATTTTAGGTGCCAACGTGGCAGATGGCGACTCCATCGCTTGCGGCACGACTATGCGTCTCTGTATTTGTTTGTGAAACGTCGAGAAAAGAAAACATCGAGAGGAAACCTGCATAAGGCAGGTTTCCTCACGATGTTTTCTTTTACTGTTAAAACTCTTGGTGATTATTATAGAAACTCTTAATATCCTATTCAAATTCACCTATCCAGAATAATAAACCTCTAAATAGAGCTATTTCGGTGCGGATATTAAGATTCCCAGAAAAAAGTTTTGCTGATCTACTTCGTGACGACAAAGGGTTAAAATACTTAGAAAAATGAACTCTTGATATAAGGAGCCCGTAGACCCAAAGTGGAGAAACTTGTTATACACATTATCACATAATTTATGTCTTAAGGAGGTATACTTACCTTAAAGAAGACATTGAGAGACGTATTTATAGGCGTGAGGAAACGGTGAAGGATTCGTCATCTCTCACAATAACACCTAACTATATTACCGACGAAAAAGGGTGTTGTTCTACCTCTGCTTACTCCTTACCTTTACCTTACCCGTGAAGATACAATATTTAAAGCCATTCATGTTTCAACGCAACCTGATGAATTATTAACACATTAATTCCGAACAAATATGATTTGGTTGATTAGTACTAATGGATGTGTTTAACATATGTCGCCAAAACTCAAGCATTAAAGTCCATAAATGTATTGATCAATACACGAGAGTGGAACAGAACTGTCCATGGAATTTGCATTTGGCTCAGTCCGCGCTGACTGCCGAGGAATATGATTGTATACGACAGCTGAGCGGACCGGGCCCATGTGCGGGGAATAGTTCCGTTGCTCCTAGATGACGTACACTGGTGCCGTGTTAAGATACAGTACACTACACATTTTATACAAGTATCAAATACGTCATGTTTGACTAGTTCTGGCCCAATTTCCCCCGACTAATGAGTTTAGTCTGATTTAAAGAAGTATGAGCAAGCGTGCCACGTGAGAGACATCTCTCACGGACCTGTCATGTTGATTACTACACACAATTCACTGAAGATATATAAATATATCTTCAGTGAATTGTGTTACTTATATACTTCCTTCTGCTCAT
>JACCPG010006213.1:0-52250 GCA_016069955.1 Drepana arcuata | reverse complement strand
AATAATACACAAATACACAACCATCAAATCAATGAGAGCATACAGAGTGACAGGTTGCAACTAACGCTTGCGGCTAATGCCAACAATAACAATAGTAGTTCTGACTCCGTATTCAGTATAATGGATACTCCGAAAAATATTTCTGAAACTAATGGAGATTCTCAGGTAAGAATAACTGTAAATTTGCATGACTGCACAAAGTTCCTTCTGAATGTTGGCATGTGGTTTGAATGCTGGTGGATTGTTTGATTCTAACATTGTTTCTTTATTGTGAGATAACGAAGTGTTTACTGACCAACTCTTACTGTTTCCGTATAGAACATGATGCATCGCATGTCACCAGAGGGAGAGTGTATCAATGCAATGACAGCTAGCTTACACGGAAGCTTCAAAAGACAAATGACTGAGCAAAGTACTGGGGAAGCCGTATCGCCAGTAGAACAATCTCAGACGAATACATCTGAATCTGCCGATCCCATAGTAAATAGCTTAACGAAATCTAACAGTTTTACTCCAAATCATTTGGTTTCGCCTAATGGCACAAACTCGGTTACCAGTGGCATATTTTCACCAACAAGTCAAATAAATTCTCCAGTGTCAAATGATACAATTTCATCAAAAAGCAGTGTCTTTTCTCCAATCGGTCTGAATAATAAAAGCGAGATATTTTCGCCAATATCCCGGAGTTCTCCTATATCTTCAAAGAATACATTTTCGCCCACCTCAAACCAGTCAATTATATCGCCGATGACAGGAAAAGACAAAGTAACATCTCCCAATACGAACACAACCAGTACCACACCGTCTGGTAGATCGAGAAGGAGTAAGCACTCTCTACGAAAGGAATCCAGACATTATCAGGTAGGGGGAAGATTCTTTTAGAAACACGTATCACTCTTAACCGCACGACATAGTTTAGTGTGAATAATTGTACAGTATCTTGGTTATAGCTGATAGATTCCCTTGAAGTATTTTCCGTTGTGCTATATTTCATGCTTCTAATACATATCATCATTATTTCCAGGAATCTGATATACTAGAATCACCAGGCGTGTATTACAGAAGTTCTTTAGTGGATAAAGTTTCTGACTACGAAGATATTTGGGGGCCAGAGAGTAATAATTGTTCGACATTTAAACCATTAAAACCGGAAAATGACAATAATATTCATAATGGGCTCATGAAAAGTAAGAGGCCTGACCTTTTGCCTGATACATTACGTGAGTCATTTACTTATATAATATGCACCATTAAAAATAAGTAACATATGGATTGTAATGAACTTAGCAGTGCGTCGTGTCGACTATGAGCTAACTGGGTTTACACAACAAATTTTAAACTCGATATTAAATGTTAATAATTCAAAAAATACTTCTAACTTCTTTTCAGCAAAATTAAATGCAGCTAAAAGTACGCAGTCAATAATAGAAAAGGAGAACATTCACATGCTCACTTCCTCTGAAAGTCTGAACGATAAAACAACCTTTTCTGAGAACTCTTTTAAGAAGACAAATTTCAATAGTTCCGGTGAAATAATTGCGACAACAAACAGCAAAGGCGATGTTGTACCTAAAAGACCAGATAAACTTAATATTTCTATGAATATGAATAAAAAATTGACTGAAGAAATTGAGGCTGCCTTCAAAAATAGAGAAAACTATAACGCTGAGAGTATGGAGACAGTTAAACTAGAAGACGATGATGATGATAAGATACCAATTTGTGAAGATTCTGAGAAAGACAATACTGGTAGTCCATTTTACGCGGATCCTGTTGATGCGTTGAAAGAAGTAAGTCTTAGTTCTAGAACTGATATTAGTATACGTTCATTTATACGGTATTAATATATATTTTAACTACAGGCGGCTTTACCACCTGTACAGCGACGAAAACTACTAAGAGTCGGCGTTAACTTATCGCAACGCTACTCGGAGCCACCCACACAAACTCATCCTTATTACCCTCTCCGGGATATGCACAGCATAGAAGAACTATCGCGTAAGTATTTATAAATATTAATCCAAGTCATATTCCTTAATTTGAGGCCAACATAGTACTCACACACCCACTTTTGGTAGGTATACTCCATACATCCATTTCATTGTTTGTTTCACGGAGTAGCTAAAAATTAATAATATAATTCTTGCAGGAATAAGTGTACGTACTTAATGTTTATTCCTTATCGTTTCAGCATCTTCACCGAACACATCATCTTCGGTGGACAATCTAGTATCTCTCCGGAGCAAACCAAAGATGAAACCGGTGCAGCCACCCCGAGTCGCCAACAAGCCACCCACAGGCAAGAACGACCAGACTTGGACTGTTGATTCCAGTTGGGAGTTTATAAGTCAGTTTTGATAAGATGGAAGTAGTGTAGTAGAGCTTGGCTAAATTATTGTGCACTCCCAACCTTCCTATACCAAATATTCAGCAAAACACTATACGGACTTCATGCACAAATGCATTTTACCTATAACACATAACTTGTCATATCTGATGAATGTTTATGTTGACTTTTAAATATTATTAACACGATGGCAAATCGATGCAGGTCATGTAGGTACTTTCTCAGAGATCTCATACTTAGATTTTAGCAGTTAGTGAAATTCATGACACCACCTACCTATGATGTTGGAAAACATTGAGATCCATTGAAGAAATGTGTATAGTCATGCTTGAGAACTCCCTTGGCCACCCCAAAGATGCTCTTGCGCAAATAACCCTGCCATGACACTATTTTTCTAACGGTATAACTTGTCTTCTACATACCTTTAATAAAAACAAATCTTTACAGATAAACACGACGACGGCTTGAACAGCGAGAGTGGAATGTTCCCATCGTTGGCTGAACAGGAGACCAGATTAAGCGGAGTGGATGATGGAGGTCAACACCTGACCGTGCACCAAGTTGTGGCTCAAAGGTGCGGGCAGTATTATTATTGACTTGGAACGCAACGCGTACTCTATATGTACAACTAGATTTGCCCGCGGCTTCACCCGCATTATATAATATGTATGCCTCACTTGTGTACTCATGTACGGGCTATTTATTGGGCATGATAATTTTTTAATTCAGTAGGACATCCTGATATTAATTCGATCGATCAAACAAACCCTGCGTCATAATAATCAGTAAGTCTCGCATTAATCAGTAAGCTAGTCACAATTGGGGCAAATCATAAGCAGGATTTAGTATTTTATTAAAAGATACCGAGATTTGAGAGTTCCTAGGTTTTACAAATTAGGTTAGCATTGATCGATAGTTGATAAACTAAAATACAAAAGACACTCTGTGTCTACAATCAATATTGATGAACACTTTGTAATTTTTATTGCCCTTGTTGAAGTATATATATAGGCGTCAAAGCAAAAATGTACACATTAACGATAAATATTATTAGGTAAATTTGTTTGTTTATTTATACTCAACTAGCTGTGCCCTGGTTTCTCCACCGTAAAATTATTTTCATCGGCAGAATTTTTGCGTATTTTGAACCGTTACAAAATGCACGCAACGGAAACTCTTAAAAGAAATAATGATGCTGTTTTGTTACATTTTTGCTCAATTAGAAGCATCTGAGATTCACCTTCATAGAAACAAAGAAACTCTTCACCTTTCAATATTAGTATATATGTAAGTGTTGTTCCTTCTGCGTATAGATTCCCAGAACTTCGGCTCAACGCAGAACCATCGGCTTTGCCCGAAGAAGTCAGATCGCCGCCTCGAGCGTCATGTTATGACAATGTTCATGACTTGAGACCTTTATCTGAACAGGTACTTATCTTTGTTTCTCTTTAAGCAGTACAAGTATTTCCGGAAATATCAATAGTAATAGCTTAAGAACAATAGCATTATTTAGATAAGATGTGGATCATTTTCTAAGAATTGGCTTACTAATGCCCGAATACTTTGGAGGACCAACTTTTAGAATCAGCATTTAAATATAAAAGTAATTAACTTTTACGTCTTCCTTCGAGTGTCCTTAAAGGGCAGGCCGAGGTGTAATACAACAACGTCTGTTCGCCTGAGATAACGGTGCTAACGTGACAAACGTCGAGTCAATAGCCGTCACAAGCAAGAATGTTTATATCCACAAACGTCACGGATTGAATTTCGAAATCAAATATTAGAGCAGCTTCTCGGGTAACAAAGCTGCCCAGAAACATGGCTTGCCCGCTAACTAAGCATACACTAAACTTAACTAAACATATACTATCAGTTTATTCTTAAGCATATACGCAGGTTTTTTCTCGATTTTTCCTTCACCGTAAAGCTCGTGGTGAGATTAGTCATGTAAATAATATTAATATTTTTCTTACAGGCAAGCGATGACGGCACAGTATTTTCTGAACCGTGGGATAGCTCTCAGTGGGACGGACTGATACCGCCATGCAATGGTCAACAACCCTACGACACCGTAAGTAAATTTAACTTAACATATTTTGTTATTAATTAAATTGGTTTGAATTACTCAAAAATAATTTTAAAAATTGGTGAGAAGGCTTGATGCTTGATGATGACCATTATCCAAATTTTCATATATCCAAATTCTAATGTTTGAGTTTTTTAAATAAATAGATAATATTTTTCAGGAGGAACCTTGCGAGTGGGAGTCGCCGATACCAAGAAGAGGTCCGACAGTAGCGACAAGAGCTAAAAGCTTCAGAGACCGTTTAGACCCTTTGCTAGGTAAGCCATAGATTGAGCAATTATATTTCTTATTTATAGCCGAGACTGTGTACTATTTGAAACAACTTTGAATGTATTTTGATGGGTTACCGATCGAACTTATAGTTTTATAAAACTGGTTTATCCCGATTATCCTGCATCCATGTGGTGGTTGATACCATAAAAGGCATAGCCTGTCTAACGGTAGGCGTAGTACTAAGGACGTTCACGAAACTAATAATTATTGTACGTAATAGTGTACGTAGAGGTCTAGAAATCTCACCTACTGATTGGGCTGTTAGCCCAATAAAATCAAATGTCGTTTGCATATGAATTAATTACTTTAAAGTAAATAATATTATTACGAGGCATACCGGCTTCAACATTGTATGCGTAACACCAACACGTGTTACCAATATTGACTCACCCGGCACACAATTCACCAATCACAGAACAGATAGCAATCAGTACATTTAAATCTGTTTAAAACATGTACACAACTACATGTAACGGATAAGATGCAAAAGAACTCTTACAGTAATATTAATTAGGTCTAACGCCCATAAATTCACTACAGTGAAGGTTCTAACCGACTGCATTGTGCGATAACGGTGTATCTAAAAGCTATTATCAAATGCAGAGGGGCAATTCAACTATACGGATATAACATTTACGTTTCGATCATTATTCACAGTATCAATTAATTAATTTAGTAGAACACACAATAGGACCGCGGCGTATATTATTATCAATAATATTAGTTCAGTAAATAAATTAATAATGGTTAAAGGGCAAAGTTCTACTCGTGCCGTGAATTTCTTAGTCAGTGTCAGGCAGCGTTCGCAGTTGCTTCCCGACTTTCGTGGGGACAGCTTACATCGCGGCTCTAGCTTTCGTGTGAATGAGAAACCATCGCTTTAAGTCTTTCGTGCACGCGGGGCAAAACCGCAGAGTGATCAGTCATGAATTGGTTCAAAAAGTTGTTACGAGGAAAGTGCGAGAAACGAACTGACCCGAAGCCAAGTACCAGCAAAGTTGAACCATGGATAGATTTCGATTCTGTGATTAGTTTCAGTCCAACCGAAAAGTTCCCGAAGAACTTTTCGGAATTGCCAATGACGAGTGAAGTTTACGCGTTGACGACGAGCAAGAATTTTCGAGGCGATACGCTGGACGAGTTTGTGTCTGAGAGTGAATGGGTGTTACTCACCAGAGATCAAGTAACAGAGCCGAAGTTCCAGAAACACTTGACACGTACAGACTCTCTGGCGATGTTGTGTAAATCCTTGGCTGAAAACAGCATCGTTAAAAAGCGAGCTGAAGTGATAGCTAAACCGCCGAATTGTCACTGTGACAGTATCAGGAAGCCAAGTCCTGTACGTATCGGAATATTTAGAAGATTTATAAATTGTATCAAGAGAGTATGGCGAAGGTGCTTTAAGAAGCTGCCTTGCCAGAACTGTGAATTGAAATCACGAAGTTCTATCACAATAGAAGACACGGAATTCGGTTCTGCAAAACTTTACCTAAGTAGGTTAAATAAAGTTGTTTCGGAACGTGACAATACACTTGACACAGTGAATATTATACATTGTTAGGTTAGGTACACCAATTTATCTACTGTTTCTCAAACATAGACACTGGATAATTACCTACATCTATTAATATCTACCATATTTATTTTGTACTCTTGCAACTACATCTGAATTATATATGATTATTCTATTTGCTATTTTGCTTAATAGCTGCCAAGTTCATTAGTAAGCACCGTGGTGGCCGAGTGGTTTCAACAGGCCTGCTACACAAAGATTGTTAGTTCGAATCCCGACTGTACCAATGAGCTTACTACATAGATCAGTTTTGCCGAACTTAAGTAAGTCATACTACAAGCTTTACGGTGAAGGGACACGTCGAAAGGAAACCTGCATATGTTTGAAAAGAAATTTTAGCCAGGGACCGCGGTAGGAATATACTCGTCATATATTTACATACAATATAAAGAAAAGTGAACATAATATATCATTTCTGGTTACTATTTCCATGATCTTCGAAAATAACTCTTTATCTTACGACTCTGACAAACTCAAAATACCTGTATAATTAAATAAAGTATGTTAATTTCAATTTAATAGGTCCTATGTTGTAATGAGATATCACGTAAATAGCGTGCAGAACAATTTCTATTTAGTAAACCTGCTGCGACTATTGTCAAAATAATGATCCATTCAGAAAGAATACATGCTTAATTCGACAAGTATGACAATTATTTAATCACTTTAATCTATATATATATATATATATATACATATTGCATTACTGGCTGAGTCACATTTCTTTTGTTGATATATTTACAAACACACACATACACCTAGCATCACGCCGAGCCCTAACGGCGTAAGCAGAGAGAATAGAACGCTATTTCTTTCTAGACTTGCATACCTCTTTCGCTTCGTCCACATTCATCAGTCTCTTCATCCATATATATTATCACATCCAGTCTCTCACGGGGCAAAGAGAATAGAGTGCCAGGTCTATCGGAAACTCACAAATCTCTTTCGCTTAATTTTCATTCGTCGGTCTCTTTATAGATTACCGGTTTCGGGTACCATTGTTTTTCCTACTAATATTAACAATTTAAGTTAAGTTTGTGACGATATTTGTTACTCGATCATGTTAGGACGACTGAACGGAATTGAATAAAAATTGGATTAATGGAACATGTCGTTGATATTTGCATATTATATCTGCCAACTGAATAAAATGTATCGCTTGTAGGACCGCGGGGTGTAGCAATTATTATATATTATTTTGTGTTTGCCAATAGCAGCCGGACGCGTTCGCGCACTCCGCGGTGGACGTACGAACAGAGGCGCCGGCGCAGCGGTACGAGCCTACGCATTGCATCTTGCTCAGGACAAAAGTACTACCTTTGCCCAGAATGTGGACAATTTCATCGCGTGCACTCTTGACTCGAAGGAAACTTGCCCGCAGGTAAGGATTTTGATGGTGTTATTTTAGTGAACCCGCGTCCAAAGAACGCGTTCTTTTTTTTCCAAAAAACGTTTAAAATATAATATCTCTGGTGGAATGTGGGTGTATGGGTACTATCTATACACCACTGCCTTCCCCTTTAGGAACCCTTGTGCGTGACCCCGGGGCGTGAGGTTCTTTCCCACAAAACCACGGTTAATTACCGTCGCCGAAAATACTTGAATGAATCACATTAGTGTCCTATTTTCAGGTCATGATGCGCAATATAAGACAATTTATGTCAGGAATGAAAAATTACCTAGTCAAACACGGCGAAAGGGAGTTCGAAAAGGAAGTGGAGAAAGAAAGGCTGAAGGTAAGGGAAATTTGTTTATTTTCCGAATGAGAACTATAGTTCTAAGCACCTAATTTGATTAAAGTCTTCTTAATTATGGACGAAATTCATATTTATATAATATAAAATTTATTAAAGATGATATTTAAGTGAAAGTTCGTTACGAGTTAAATTTTTCTTTGGAACATTTCTATTGGTTCTGAGTAAAGAAATATTAGCAAAGACATTAACAGCATCCATGGTCTTTGCAACTTTGTCCTACAACAATAAGCCAAAAAGAGTACTTCAAGAACCAAAGATATTGTCTCTGTTTCTCATCCAAAATTCAGTTCAAACAAAATTTGTACCGCCATAGTAGTTACTTTCAGACCTGAACAAGTGAGCGTCATGGGCTTTAAAAAACACTTACATAATTTCTACAGTTGAAACCAACGGAGTTCCTGAATCTCGATGCGATATTAGAAGGCGTAATGCACCGGCTAGTAGTGCGGCCTCTACGGTCGCGGCTGTACTCTTTACTGGCTTCGTGGCATTCTTCTGATGTGAGGAGACTGCACACGGCTATCGAACGAGCTCAGCACGCCACGCCTTTACAGCTCGGAGTTAAGGTTAGTCGCCTGATCGCATCTTTTTCATCGGAGATATTATTGCCGATATGAGAGATGGCAATTCCAGAGCCGTTTCTCAAGCACAACTTCACAAACTACTGACCATTGAACAAACTGCCATCATGGCTGAGAATTAAGTAATTAATGATACGGTTTTCACTGGAAGCACTGTCGCTTTTCTCCTGACTATTTGAACTATACTTAGAACTATATATTAGGAAAATATTATAGTATAGAAGCCGTGGCGGCCGGCTCGAACTAGTACTTGCCTGCGAAACAAAGATCGCAATTTTGAATCCCACTTGTACCATAGGTTTCTGAACTTGAGTACGGTGATTAGTCACATCACGAGCTTTACGGTGAAGGAAAACATCGACGGGAAACCTGCATACGTCAGAGAAACAATTCAATGGCGTATGTATAGTCGTGCTTGAGTAACGGCGATGGACGCGCTATCAGTCACGTTGGCACCTAGAATATATCTCTGGTGGAAAGTGGGTGTGTGGGTACTACCTATACACCTTTGCCTACCCCTTCGGAGACCCTTGTGGGAAGGCGTGAGGATATTTATGCATTATATTATCGTGTTTTGTTGTTAAAGGAGTCAACCAAAGTTCCTTCATCAGCTGTGCTAGCGGTGATCTCAAAGCACTTTCTGAGGATGCAAGAAGCTGACTCGCCTTTGGATAAATTGGAGAACCTTCTTGCAGCTATATCTGTTATGTTCAATGCTGTAAGTTTCGAAATAACCTTTTAAATGATTCTATTGGCATGACCTATACATGTCTCCAAGACGTGTCAAAAACCAATTCTTCATTCACACAGTTCTATTGAAGCGAAGTAT
This sequence comes from Drepana arcuata, assembly GCA_016069955.1. Classification (NCBI taxonomy): domain Eukaryota; kingdom Metazoa; phylum Arthropoda; class Insecta; order Lepidoptera; family Drepanidae; genus Drepana; species Drepana arcuata. Next base: position 42,804 of record JACCPG010006213.1, on the reverse strand, counting down.
TATTTGAAGTGTGGATGTCTATATTGGCTGCGCCGAAAATTTGGATTAAATCTAGTTAATTTAATAACAGTTCTTTAAGAACACTTTATGTCCAGATTCGAGGTGAACGCAGCCTTGGAGCCGATGACCTCCTGCCAGTGTTAGCGTGGACGGTAGCGCGGTGTCGTCTGGTGTGCGCTGAATTAGAAGCCGAGCTGATGGCAGGATTGCTACCTGCTGCCCTACTGGCTGGCGAGGGAGGGTACTACCTCACTGCACTGTTCTCCGCAGTAGCGGTGTTGAAGCGGCTAGCTCCCGAACCGGGCCCAGACAGTACAGCAGCTGTACGTATTACGTGTTCTTATTTTACTGTAGATCTTAAATTGTTGGTCATATCATACCACAAGAAAGCCAATTATGGCTTTCGTGTGGTAGGATAAAAAATAAAAAAATAATAATCAGAATTATCTGATTATTTTTTTTTTATCACGTTGCCCGGCATAAAATGGGTGTGACCCTGACCATTGTGGGAAGACGTGAAGTCCTTAGTTCATTAAAGTACTCGTCGAAATCAACGACGGACTCGAAATCTATCATGTAGGTCTACCAGCCTCCAGACCTTCTACCCTTCCTATTCTAAGATATCGGCTGAAATCTTCCAATTTAATAATGTTTCGTGTTTGGTGTGAGCAGTGGCGGCGTGGGTCGGTGGACAGCAGGGGCGGGCCGTGTGCCGTGGCGGTGGTGCGCGTGGTGTTGCCGGATGAGTGTCGGGGGTCTATCCGGCGGGTGCCGGTGCCGTGTCGGCCGGGTGCCCGGGCCCGAGACTTGTGCCGTGCCCTAGCACACGCCGCAGCCATCACTAACCCACAGGACTACGCCCTCTTTGCGTTGCATGACGGACATGGTATGGCATCCATTCCTATACGTAGTAGTCATGTAGGTAGATTCAAGATTTTACGGAACTATTTGATCAAATTCTTATTTCCATTCATTTATTATAAATAAATAAATACATACCTTGGTACGATTCCCCACAAATTCATACAGTATTAAATTAAGCAAAGCTTGTACTGTTCTTTATAAGGCACAAACTTTGCATTCATAATATTCATTATTTAAATAGTCATGTAAAAACATCATTTGCTAAACATCAATATGTTGAACAAATCTCTAACCTTTACAATAAAATAAATAAAATATCATATATCTATGGGAAATCTAAATTTGAATGTAAAAAAATTTTTGTTAAATGGCTAAAAACTCTCTCTTATGATGAGACTGAAAAACTCCTACGACCTTGAAAATAATCATAACTATGACTGAACGATTGCACTCCATTAAATTCACATATATATACACACACGCGCGCGCAGACACACACACGCACACACACACACACACACACATACTCATACACACGCACTCACGCACACTCACTCATACTCATACACACGCACACACACACATTTATATATATCTCTTTCTGTTATGATTATACATTTGATATGGAAGAGTGGGGTCTTCTATCACAGGTATCTAAATACTTACAAGAAGGCCTCAACAATGTTTTTGTTACAACTTGTCACAACAGTAATAAATTCTTTTAATTCTCTTTTTTTATTCTCTTAATTCTCTAATTAGGATAAGGATTATGAAATTTTACGCAAGGGTGATGTTTAATTTTTTTTGCAGAAACAATGTTGAACGAGAATGATTGTCCTCAAGAAGTAATGTCAGAAAAGAGCGGGCAAAACTTTACGCTGGCTTATAGAAGAATCGACGCGAAAATCGCATGGCCTCAACAAGCGATGCTTTCTTATCCATAAATAAATGATAATAATGTTTACTAATGGTAACAATATTTATTACTAATGGTAGTTGCTCTTACTTCCAATTATGAGGCAGGATTGTCGGATCAAGGCACTAGTTTCTCGATGCAAAGAGAGCGCTCAATACCTCTTAGACCTATATACAAGCGCCTAAGGATCGCCCATTGCGATCACATGACACATTTGGACTATTAATGAATAATAGCTATATTTTTATCACCGATAAAATAAAGTGATATTTTCTACGATATTACTCAATTTTAAACGCTATCATTCTTATAAGCTTCTCATACTGATAAGTACATATGCTTAAAGGCAGTATTTTTAAAGCAACGCTTTTCAATTTCGGGCGAGTTAATGTTTTAAAATGTAGCTTTTTTACTCATTATGTGTAAGTAACGATTTTTTATAATAGTTCGACTGAATATGGGTTTGCAGCAGCGCCCACAATTTTGTACATTTTATATAAGCAGAGCGTGTGTTGCGTAAGTTCCGCGTGTGAGTGAGAATTTTCACTATATTTAATGTTTTTAATACTTAGATAAGTTGATCGTGGGTTGCCGTGTTAACATAGCCACTTGCAAGATTAAGGTTGCAGTTTCGAACCACGGACTGTACCAATGAGTTTCTCATAACTTAAGTACAGCAAGAAAACAGCGTGAGAAAACCTGAATGCTTTGAACCTGAAACCGAACGCCGTCTGTCACGGCACCTAAACATAACCCCAACGAAATTTGGGGGATGGCAAGTCGTGAAGGTATAGATAAGTAACGGGCAATGGATCTGCCTTGAAAAGGTAGTAACTTTTCTGGAGTGTACTTTAGTATTTGTTCCTAACTTCGTTTGTGTACACTGAAATGAACTCACCAAATCGTTGTTTTAATTTAGTTATTAAAATCTTAAGTATTTCTCAAAACATTTTTCTAGTGCTAAAATCAAAATTTTACTTTTGAAGTATATGTTTTAACATTTTAATGCTAACTTGTTTATGAACTGTGATGTAATTTGTATTAGTACTTTAATATTTGTATTGATTTTGTATATTCGTAGAGGCGTTCGTAATATAATTTATTTAAAAGTAGTTTTAAGAAACAGTATTTAACTCGACGTTCATGTAACTGAATAATGTTTAAAACTACATAATAATTTCACTGAGTCTCTCAACGAAATTAATGTCACTAGAATCAGCCACGTGAAAATAATCTCGATTTTGCTGAATTTACTCAATAATTGAAACGAATTCAGATTAAATGTGAAAATATGAACTGATATAAAAATACCACGAAAAATATCTTTCTCTTTTTTATTATAAGTAAAACTGAGAACACACACTCCTTAATTCTCCTTAGGCATCCCTGTGGCAAGCTGTAAAGATATAAATTAAAAATATAATTTCATTTAGCTTTTTCAAGTTCCGTATATAAACAGAATTTTACGAACAAAATCTTTCAGGTCCGTACATTGACTCTCGTATTAATAATATGCGGAACAAAATTTTCATTGATATGTCTAGATCATAAACTCTTGCAGAATTCTCATTTCAGCATAAAAATTGGTATCCGTATCAAGGAACCAAACCTAATTCACCCGCTCTCATTATTTGAATTGAACTTGAACGGTTTTTATCACTGCCTACTAACTTAAATAGCGATAAAAGATCTTTAATTATAAGATCTGCAGAAAATCCTATTTAGTTACTTCAATAGAAAATGTTATAGATATTTCTTTTAACGCCTCAAGAGCTACTCTTTTGCCTCACCGTGGCATAGTGCGAGCCGTGACATCTGATTATGTACCTAACTGTTGTAACGATACCCTTCTTATATTTATTACATACTTGTATTAACGTTAGTTATATATTGTAACACGTATATTGTGTTTTCATAACATTTTCAGTCATTTGTGAAAAGTAAAGGATTTTTACAAACATATAAAATGTACTTTGTTTCATTATACATCCTACTATATCGTCCTTATTCCTTTACCCTGACCATGATGAGCAAGTAAATATTAGTAGATTAGTCACGCCATGAGCTTAACGGAGAAGGAAAATATCGAGAGGAAACCTGCATACGTCTGAGAAGCAATTCAAAAGCGTATGTATAGTCGTGCTTGAGTAACGGCGATGGACTGTCCATCTGTCACGTTCGCACCTAAAATATGTCTTTGGCGGAAAGTGGGTGAGGCTGGTTTCCCTAGCGACTGAAAAAACAACAATATTATAAGAAAACCTTATTTGTTAACCTTATTACAGAGAAACACAACACAAAAAAAATACTCTGTTCTCGATTAGCCGCACCCGGGATTACACAAAGGGTACCGACAGACATGCCAAGAGGATGCGAAGAGCATCAATGACCGTTATTATCCTACATTATGGATTTTTCAGTCACCTGGGAAACCAACCTCGATATTACGATTGCTATGATACACATAAATACATAGTTGACCAAGCTCACTGCATTATTCGTGGCATAAGCCGATACCGTCCCATGTTTACTTATACATCGCGTAATATTTATATTGAATTCTTATTACTATTATGGCTAATATGCAAGCAGAATATCCAAGAAAATACCTGACTCCTCATTGGGACAGGGTGAACATAGTCTATCCGGTCAGGAAATACCCAGGCACTGGTGTCTCCAGTGAGACTATAGGTAGGGAATGGAGGGACCCGCCGGAAGTCTTGAAGAGATTGGTAAGTTAATATCTAGACAGGAATTCAGTTTAAGAAGTATCTACTAGATTGTACGCCAGATATTAACTGCCTGAGTTATGGCATAATCCGTAATTTGTAGCGCTTGGCTACGCATGAGGTTAAATACCCTCGGGCAGTATATATACATTTATGGTGGTTTGTATCTGAGGTTACTTTGATTCGAGTAGTTCTTCAACACAAATATATCCATCTTTATATATATATTTCTTCTGTACGTTAGATGTCACTGAACTCTTCCTAAACGGTTGGACCCATTTGAATGACATTTTCTGTGTGTCATCTGAGGATTTGAGAATGGTTTAGATTCATCCGAGCGAAGCTGGGCGGGACAGCTAGTATTATATATAATTATATAAACATGTCTTCGGCGAAAGAAAGGTATCATTGCACCTCTGCCAACCATTTCGAGGATACTCGTGGGATGTGTGAAGATACAAATATGAAATGATTTTCCCTGAATTGTATTAAAAATAATTATTCATTTGTTTAATAATAGAAGGAGCCAGTAGAACAGCTGAAGGACTACATGCGTGATTATGACATTACTAAACAATTAACAAGATCCCAAACTACCCAAGATTTGGTATTCAAATTACCAGAGACGAAAAGGTTTAATAAGCATACGTCCTGCATTGAAAACCAGTTTATTTATCCATTGAGTAGGAGGGTAAGTAAGCAACATAACTTACATACATACATGCTATAAATGCAATATTTTGATTGCTTATTTTTTTATACCACACTGGTGGCAAACAAGCATGCGGTCCGCCTGATGGTAAACGGCTACCGCTGCCTATTGATGCTTGCAACACCAGGGGTATTACTTGAGCGTTGCTGACCCTGCAGGAATCTTTTCACACCCTTCTTTAAGAACTCTACGCTGTACTCTCCAGGGAAACCTTAACGGGGAAAAACTTAACTTGACCTTAGCTCATTCCACAGCCTGAGCGTTCGCGGATGGAAACTCCTTTGGCGTTCATTCGGCGAAAAGTACTGTTCTTGAAGAACATATTAGTTTTTTAATGGTCATCCCTTATAACAGCTTAATAAATTAAATAATGTAAATGATATGATATGATACTTCAAATTTTATTTGATGACTAGCTGTACCCGCGACTTCGTCGGCGTGACTTTTTTATCTTTGGTAAAAAAAAATCTAAATCTCTAATTAAAAGTATCCTATGTTACTTCTAATACCTCCAAGAATATGTGTACAAAGTTTCATGATGATTGGTTAAGTAGTTTTGACGTGAAAGCGTAACAAACTTACATTCACATTTATAATATTAGTAAGGATTAATAAAAAAATGTGACCTGTATTATTATTATCCCGAAAGCAAATCTTATTATATCCCTCAAAATCTACAAGTCAATGGTTTTATAGTTCTGCGTTCAACGATCACTGAGTACCAATTTTTACATTTAGATTGCAGACAGACCACCACAATATAGAGTGCATGGAACAACAGAAATGAGGAGCTCCTACAATGTACCCACCACTCCACCGAGACTTGTCACTGACAAAGATCAGTTCAAGCTACCTGCCAGCTTGCATTATGTTGAGGTAATTAGTACGTATGGAGGTGTTACTATATGTCTTATAGTTCTATAGGTAGTATATGAAAATACACTATATTCTCTATCAACCTCGCACGGGGCTCGGCGTAATGGAACGTATGTATTTATTTATATTAATCATATAGCATATACATATGTCTGTTTCAACTGACAGCTATGTAGCCAGACCACTTAGACTGCAAATTACTTTTTGTTTTCGTCGTCTTTATTAAAGTATATTTTTCATCAACCATTCATATTCTCTAGTGTATCGTTCGTGTGTTTTTGTTAAATGTACGATTTTGTTTTCCATTTTCAATACACGTTTGCTAATTGACGCGATAAATTTAATGCAAAGATTAAAAAAAAGTCAAGACATCAAAATAGTTCAAGTTAACTAATTGCGAAAATAAATGATCTTCTCATTTATGTACGGTCGCAATTTCCGTGTCTAGCAAACTATATTAATTCGTACTGCAACGTGAATTCATTGACCAGAGATCTACGTATGTATGGAGCCATAATACCTCTACCTCACTGAAATACCAGTAGTCTAACTGGTTGGTCTATAACAAGTGCATACTATGTAATTTTTTATCTTTTTAAACCAGCATCCATCTGAACCAAGTTGGCAAACAGAATTGGAGCCTCTGGACACTACACACGACGGCTTCGAAAAGTATCTAGACCCTTATCTTACGACAAGTCGGCTACATCACCGCCCGTATACTGCTGAACAGCTGGAGAGACAGTCGTGTTCAAAAGATATTGTTACTTATTACACATACGCTGATACTTCCTGGGTGTGTACACGTTGGTTTGATTGTATTTCGATTTTAATAAATTCGTTGTTGTTATTCAGAAAGAAAAATATTTTCTTAATGATAGTATTTCTTAGCTACTATTATATCAAAATAATAGTAGCGTCTTTGTTTATTAGTAGTCATAATATTGAGTCTAAATCGCCTTATTAGTAAAGATAAAAAAACTTTTCTATCATATATTATCTAAAGTTTGATGTAGTTAAAAAAATATTTTTATATAAACATATTTACGAAATTATTTGATAAAATTCATTATTAGTTAAAAATGTTTATTATTAGTTACAATTGTTTATTAGTAACAGTCAGTAGCTTACAGAAGCTCATGGTTTAACAACATAATTCCTCAACTATTATCCAACAATGCTTTTGTTTCGGTAATTTTAGAACGGAATATTCTCAACCCCTTTTTACTATCTAAATGCCATGGTTTAAACGTCAATAATGCACGTAGTTTTGTAATTGTGAGCTACATTAACCATGATATGTGTTTTATCTTTACAATTGAAGCTTTATATCGCTTACAATTTTCGTAGACTCGTACACCAAAGCCGAAGTATGATGAATGGAAATTACCGCCAAGTAGACCAAAGTCCATGTTCGACAGAGAAAAATTTAAAGAAGACTTCAGGGAGATAAGGACGCACAACAAGCCTTTTTGGGTGCCGGGGTAAACAACATATCAACATGTATAGTATACATACATAATTGTCGTCAATATTCCAGAAAGCGAAAGGAAGATACTTATAGTAGGTGTGTGAATACTGCCTATACACTTGTATAGGTAATTGGTACCTACCCCTACCCCTTCCTTCGGACCTTGTGGGAGGCGGAAGGCGTGAGGATATATATATATATTATTTATGACGTCTGTACACACATTAATTGTCATCAGTCTTCGAGAATGCGAAAGAGAAATACTTATATATATATCCTCACGCCTTCCCACAAGGGTCCCCGAAGGGGTAGGCAGAGGTGTATAGGTAATACCCACACACCCACTTTCCGCCAGAGGTATATTAGGTGCCAACGTGACAGATGGCGAGTCCATCGCCGTTACTCAAGCACGACTATACATGCCTTTGAATTTCTTCTCAGACGTATGCAGGTTTCCTCTCGATGTTTTCCTTCACCGTTCAGCTCGTGGTGTGACTAATCACTGTACTTAAGTTCAGAAAAGCTCATTGGTACAGTCGGGATTCGAACTTGCGACCTTTGCGTCGCAGGCAACTGCTCGAACCACTCGGCCACCACGGCTTCCAGAAATACTTATAAACCTTACATAAATTCTCTTCCTTACACATTCTTTAATTATGAATGCACACCAGGGTAAGGTCCCGAGAATCGGAAGATCGGAGATTTTAAGGGGAAAAGTACGCAAAGAACACTCTTACTACTTATCACCTTTTTTGGTGTTTTTGCGGACCCTCGACGACTATGGACTATGGACGAATTCATAGTAATTAGCACTTTACAGGACCTTCCGGACGGAATCCAGAGATAACTACATGGCTCAAACATCACGTCCAGAGTCCCGAATTCATAATTGCGAGGAGGACGTAAAGTCCTTTTATCAGAAATCAATAGCAAATCTAAAAACTAACGAGCCTGAAGAATACTCAACTGTCCTAAGGAATTATTGTTCTGAAAACAAACAGTACGGGTCAAGGAAGCCCTTGTGTTCTGTGTTTGACCAATTCGTGGAGAAGAATATGAGACTAAAAAATGTTGAGGGTAACATTTAGTTTTAGAGATGTTTTGTATATTTAATTAATTTTAAATTGTAATTTAATTTGGCGACCGTCTGGTCTAGTGGTTAGAGCTCCTGACTGCGAAACTTGAGGTCGCGGGTTCGAATCCCGCAGAAGGCAGATATTTGTGTGATGAACACGAGTATTTGTACCTTAGTCTTGGATGTCCTATGTAATTATATATATATATATATATATATATATATTTTTACATTACATAATACAATAAAATTATATATAAAATAAATATATTATATATGTGGTATATATATCTATATAATAAATATATCGTTGTCTAGTTACCATAACACAAGCTTTGCTTAACTTGGTACTAGGTCAATTTGTGTGGAATTGTCCCAGGTATTAATATTAACAAAGTATTAATTGTATATCGAAATTGTGCGTTGCTCTAAACTATTTGTATACATTGTAAGAAAAAAAAAAAAATTTTTTTTTTATACAATAAGGTTCTATGTCTTGTTTTTTTTTTTGCATAACCATAGATGTAAACAACCCAATGTGCAATTTGTGCCATAATGACATTTGTCATCGATCAAAACTATATAAATAATGCAACAAATATATAATTAAAAAAATTGCAAAATGTACAAGAAAGTTAAATGGAAATTGTATATTTCATAATCGTTGTGATGCTGTTAATGTATGGAGTATATTTAATACAGCCATATTGGATCCTCATATTGTCCCTTGCCATAATATACACTGTTTACACACAAATATGTATGATATTTTGAACAAGGTAACTAATTGTCGTATTTATAAAGATAACAGAGTCGTGGTCGTAATAAATCACCTGCAATGTCATTGCAGGCTAATGACCCGTAAGTATGTTTCCGTTTTTTATATAACAATATTATTTAATTTAGTTATAACAATAACAACGTATCCTCATGCCTTCCCAAAAGAGTTCCCGAAGGGGTATGTAAGTAGTACCCACACACCTACACTATCCGCCAGAGGTATATTTTAGGTGCTAACGTAAGATGGCGAGGCGGTTGCCATTACTCAGGCACGACTAATACATACTTTGAATGTATTAATTTAATTAATCCTTCGAATGGAAGCCTAGTAGCATCAGACAATCGGGAACTCTATTATTACCCCTGCCATAGCTTTTAAAAGTTTTTATCCTAATTATATTTTAAAAATTATAAAAACGAAAATGTGTGAGGATGGATGTTATCCAATCATGCCTGAACGGAATTGGATGAAATTTAGCACAATGATAGATTATTAGCTGGATCAACACATAAGACACGTTTCGAAATTTTATTTGAGTAATACCGCAGGACACAGCTCGTTAAAAATAAAACTGTACTTACAAGTAAGCAAGTAACTGATTTTAAACAAGTCTATCGGTACATTTAGCACAAGCACACGAATACAAAATTATCATAAGTAAGGTAGCGCGGACGCAAAACGGTACTATAGCAGTGCTCAATCACTTATTTGCACAAATGATATTATAGAAGACGCGACTGTTAATGAGAATCCATTGAAGTCATTGTTTTTGTCATAGTGTAGTGAAGATGGACGCGATCAATAACCTGTTGATTATAATCGTCGCCTTTTGTCTCAATATTGGGACGGCTGATATCCAAAAAAAGGTATGATTTCAATTTATTATTTATCAATGGAAGTTATTAGCGGCAATATTTTGACCTAAATTTACAGTTTTAGGTTCTCAGTAGATATTTTTTGTTATGTTAAAAACAATTAGTTTGAATTAAGTATTACGTTACAGTCAGTCAAATTACTTTCAATAATAGATGTAATATGTACATATATACGTTTTTTATAGTTATATTTTGACGCATCGTTCTTCAAGGAGGATATAAAGGTGAAAAGATTCCCGCTGAATTGGTAGAGCGCAAGATATATCTTTGATTTCTAAGCGTCCATATGTGGCGGTAACTGCTTATATCAGGCGTACCTTAATAAAGTAATAAGGTAGATAAAGGTAGAAACAGTAAAAACAGTCCATATAGTCCTATCTTACTCCAACTTATCCTAACTCCAAGAGGCTGTAATCTTAAACACATGGCAAATAGATCGCGATTTTTTGTCGTTATGATGCTCTCTAAGTCTACAATTTATTTTATTTCGTTTGACCAAAAGCCCGCTAAAAATACAGGCCAACCTCGTACTTAACGAGAGAATACTATATAAGATATTATTAATAATAATAATATGCTATTTTGACACATTAGAGATGAAAAAAAAAACTCTACTGTAAAAGTGATATATGAAAAGTAAGGATTTTTATAGTACTGACATTCGTATATGGCAAACAAAATTTTGTAATATAAATATTGCTTATTTATTTACAGAAAAACAGGTAAATATAAAACAGCTATGTAGCGGTACATTATAACGGTTTTTCATACAAACATCCTTATAATTCCAACATAACGCCAATTAAAACGCAATTATAAACGGACTGACAGAATTTAAAAGCTATTATTTCTTATCGTAAAGCATCTTAATTAAAGCACATAAATTATAAAGACACCAAAGTAAATCAAGTATTTTTTTATCAAAATGTTTGGGCAATATTAATTGGTTTACCTATTATTTTACCTGGTAATTATCAGGCTAACTCCATTACAGGATAGGAAGGTAGAACGCTTAACCTCTCTAGACCTACAGACATTAGAACATAGAAATATTAGGAAAAGACATGGACCCTCATGCCGGTTTTTCTCCATGGAAACGACCGTGCACCTTTTTTGACGTTTTATAAGTGGCAATATAAAAATATTTTGCTTTTGATTATTTAAAACCCGTTTTATCGCATTATTAATTTTATAATTGGACAACTACTAAGGCGGCAAATAAACTTATGGTGCGGTTAAAAAACATACAAGCCTTAAAAAGCATTGATAAAATTATAAATAATTTTAAGTGTTAAACGAAGCTTAAGTAGATCGAAGGTCATCGCCTTGTGCTATGTGGATGAGTGAAAGTTGTCCTGCGAGATTATTTGCTTGCAGTAGCGTAGCTTACGAGTAAACTACTCCAACGTGAACATTTTGGGGGTATGATATTTTTTTAATAAGTGCGTACCTACACATCAACACCCCGAGTCTCTCACGCACGGGCACACAGATCGGCACCTTATATCTTATATCTTATAAGGTCGACAGCGTGCGAGCGATACCTCTGGTGTTGCAAGCATCTATAGGTAGCGGTAACCGCTTACCGTCAAGCGGAGGAAATTAATAATACTTTTTGAATTCATCGATATTCCTGTATATGTATGTATGTTTGGACTATACTACGTTTCCACCCTAGATTGTTCAATCAATATGGTAGTAAATACACAAATTTTAAAAAGGGCTACCTTGTCACCGCGTAAAATCAAGTCGTTCTTTAAACTACGGGTGGAAAGCATTGCCAGTCTTTTTTACTGGGAAAACTGGCTGTGGCGTGTTGAGACCGGTTTTTGCACTTTCTAAGGCTCCCGGATAGATCAGTGTCGATAGAGTTGGTTAAGACGTGCGTCTTAGCCTGTCTGCCTTATGTATATTAGACTGTCTGTATATTAGACACTTAATTTGAATACTACACAATATGGTATATCGGACTAATTACGGCAAAACTACGTTGACCGTTAAGGGAGCACAGCTTTACAACAAACTACCGTCACACATAAAAAATGTAAACTCATTACACCTATTTAAAAAACCGTTCGCTAAATATATTCTTACATACATACATACATACATTTCATCACGCCAAGTCCCTAACGGGGTAGGCAGAGAGTATAGAGCGCCAGTTCTCTCTAGACTTACATACCCCTTTCGCTTCGTCCACATTCATCAGTCTCTTCAATTCAAATATATATAGTCAGTCAAATATATTCTTGCCTCTTATAATTAATTATAGACTAAGAAACAAATATATTACGCGATTACTAATAAAAAAAAAATACGTGAAATGAGTCAAATACCTACTGATGATTGGTATACATACAGAATCTGCCTATATGGAGTAAGTCGGCGACGACGATGGCGACGAGTGTTTAATCTTAATGAAAATTATATTATCGCATAAGTGACAAACTGTCTTTGCTGATAATAAATTCTTTAATCCTTAAACCTTTATGGTAAGGTATTGGTAGGTATAGTAGGTATAATTAACCAATTGCTATGTATTTTTTTCAGTTATATCTGACCGTGTACTATGAGAGCAAGTGTCCAGACAGCAAGAATTTCATTATCAACCAACTGCTGCCTACAATGAACGTACTTCAAAGTCACATAAGCTTGAAGCTCGTGCCGTTTGGAAAAGCATCGGTGAGATATTTTGTCACCTTTTACGAGTTGAAATCAAATTTATTATTTAAATACAAAACATAAATAAAATTCTTATTATAATTTAGAGAAATGCAACTTAAAATTATTCCACATAATCATGCCGAATGGCTGGAGAACCTCGTTGACTGCAGCACAGAGATTGCAAGTTCAAATCCCGACTGTACCAATGAGTTTTTCTGAACTTAAGTAGGTACAGTGATTAGTCAAACCACGAGCTTTACGGAAAACATCAAGAGGAAACCTGCATACGTTTGAAGAATAAGAAGAAATTCCGAAGTGCTTTTCCTAGACTACCTAAGGATCTAACTTCTTTAATTCGGGTTGTATGTATAAACTTCTTAAGAAGCTAGTTGTTTCGTCCAAGACCAGGAGTTCTATTATGCATCCTTTACCTGTCTAATTTATTGTCTTGTCTTTGTATGGAAATAAATATTATTACTAGCTGAGCCCCACTGTTTGAATATGGATTTCATTTCTATCTGGAATGAAACATATCGTATGTATAATTCGTATAATGTATATCGTAGCTTATAAATTATAAATATAATATATCCTCACGCCTTCCAACAAGGGTCCCCGAAGGGGTAGGCAGAGGTGTATAGGTAATATCCACACACCCACTTTCCGCCAGAGGTATATTAGGTGCCAACGTGACAGATGGCGAGTCCATCGCCGTTACTCAAGCACGACTATACATACGCCTTTGAATTTCTTCTCAGACGTATGCAGGTTTCCTCTCGATGTTTTCCTTCACCGTAAAGCTCGTGGTGTGACTAATCACTGTACTTAGGTTCAGAAAAAACTCATTGGTACAGTCGGGATTCGAACTTGCGACCTTTGCGTCGCAGGCAACTGCTCGAACCACTCGGCCACCACGGCTACGACTTATAAATTATCACTATGCCAAATTTAGATGTAATTAGTGTCACATTTATAATATTGTTATTTACTTTAGAGTAAAAACGGAAAAGAATTCAAGTGCCAGCACGGGCCGCCGGAGTGCCTGGGCAATATAATCCAGGATTGTGCCCTGGACTTGATACAAAGCAGGAGCGATGCAGAGAAGCTGGATTATGTCGCTTGTGAGATGGACACGTATGCTGCTGCGAAAGGAGATTTTCAGGTAAAAATACGAACATTGACTAAAACTTTAAATAAAAGATCCCCTTAATTAAATTCTCCTTAAATATTTCGATTAACAATGGTCTCTTCTCTACTCTATATCTTTGATGACCCTTGTAGGACGTCATAGATATATACATGATTTACAGTAAAATATACGAGAATTAAAAAAAGTTAACGATAGAAAAATTTTATACATGTTTACAAATAGCGTTGTTACTTAAATCTCTTTACCTAAGCCTTCCCATAATGGTAGGCAAGGAAATAGCACACTCTTTTCGTCTGATAAATATTCCAGGCCTCATGTGTCTGTTGGCGAACTCATCGTCAGTCCTTAGTTCCTTAAGCACAACTATAAATACGTCTTAGATTTTCGTGGAGAAACGAATGGAGGATTCGTCACAATGTTATAATTTTTTGATGTGATATATACAGTTTTAAGAACATAAGTACATATTACCGTACTGTACTGTACTGTACAATGTACCGTAACGTACATTGTACCGACCATCTTGATGTTGTAGGTAAAATGTGACCACGTGGCTTATCACGCCTCTCAGCTTTTAAAATAATAATATAATCCTTTTTTTCTTTGCCGTGGTGGCCGAGTGGTTAGAGCAGTTGCCTGCGACGCAAAGGTCAAACTTTTCGAATCCCGACTGTACCAATGAGTTTTTCTGAACTTAAGTACAGTGATTAGTCATACCACGAGCTTTACGGTGAAGGAAAACATCGAGAGAAAACCTGCACACGTCTGAGAAGAAATTCAAAGGCGTATTATAGTCGTGCTGGAGTAACGGCGATGGACTCACCATCTGGCACGTTGGCACCTAATATACCTCTGGCGGAAGTGGGTGTGTGGGTATTACCCATACATCTCTGCCTTCCCCTTCGGGGACCCTTGTGGGAAGGCGTAAGGATATATTATATTATATTATTATTATTATTTATTTCTTTTAATTCGTTTTTCTTAACAATATTGTACGTGCCGTACAATGAATACTTGTTGCGTTTATAATATATGTTTTTATGTCATATTAAGCTAATCGTTGTTTAACTGTAGTTTATTATGTCTTCTTTCAGTGTGTTGAAAGACACAACATACCCGCACACGTAGTTGCACAGTGTGCAACCTCCAGCCACGGTATCACACTGCAACTCGCTTCGGAACGCCTTACGAAAAGTGTCAGGCCAAAGTTTGTTCCCACCATCACCGTGGATGGGGTGCGTATATTAATCAGTATACATGATGTCTCAGGAAATAGATCAGTTATTTTCTAGAAATTATCGGTTATTGTGAATATTTTATCAAGACGAAGAAATAAAACTAATAGTTCCAAAATAAAAAAATTACAACTTTTAAAAGGGGGTAATAAGCCAAAATATGTATCGATAGGTGTTTTCAAAAATTATTAATAACATTCAAAAATAAAAACGTTGTTAAACTCTACATGTATAACTTTATCGTTACGTCAGATTTATATGCGAAAAAAAGATTAAAAAAATTGTCAACTTACATTTTTAATTTTTTTATTTTCTATCACATATATGAAAAATGTGCTATTTTCCAAGACTCTCTATGTATTTAAGTCGAATTAACCGATATCAATTTAATTGATTGAATTCGTGCCAAAGGGAAGTCGGATCATAGTTATTTTGATCTCTATGAAAAACAATTAAGTATTAGAAGCTACTCTCAGAAACGCTCTAGCTTAGAAATACTTCTGTATCTTAGTACATACACGCCGACTAATGGGGAAGGCTTATTTTCTTTATATAAGCAAAAATGTTGTTACAAGCGTCAAACAAGTTACAAACATGTATACTGGATTTGTAGATAGATATTCCAAGCAGCAGAGATTTCTTGCATGTTGTCGACCTTTCCGTCTTTGCTTTGTCGATATTTGTATAAATTAAATCGTATTTTGGAACAAAAACATAATTTTGCATGTTAAACGTTACAGGTGTTTGACCAGCGAATCCAAGATCAGGCGCAAGAAAACCTTATAGGCACTATATGTACTCTCCTCAAAGGCGCAAGTGCTTGCGATAATTACTATAATAATGCAGTTTTGCGATATTACTAGTCACACTAATCATGAGAAATACATTGAGATAAATTTATACAGACTTTTATTTCGTGTCGTTTCATACGTCTTCAAGTGCATTTTATAAAAGGGGTAGTTATAGATTCGCATCGAAAACATACAGACTTAGCTCACATGTAATACAATTTATGTTTTGATTTAGTTTTTTTTTATTAATATTGCAATTAATGAATACATAAATAAATAAATGAGTATCTATGTATAATGTAATAAAATGATAACATAATAAAAACAATGAAATGGGAAGCCTTGATGGCCAAGTGGTTAGAAGTGGCAAGTTCGAACTCCGATTGTACCAGTTTTTCGGAACTTGATTAGTCACACCATGAGCTTTACGTGTGTGTGTTTTGTCATGCTTGAGTAACGGTGATGGACTCGCGAACTGCCTTGTCACCTTGGCTCCTAAAAGAAGTATATAGTAAAGTTGGTGTGGGTACTACTTTTATATATCTGCCTACCCCTTCGGGGACCTTTGTGGGAAGGCGTGAAGATAGAGATGTTTGATAAAACAAGGTAGAAAAAATACAGTAGGTTTATTAATTTTATTTACCATCATACCACATTCGCTTACAATCGTTCTCTGATATGCACGTCCAAACAATCTCTATTCTTGACATGTTTTCAAATTTAGAATTTTAAATAAGGCACGTTTTTGCCATAATTATCTGACACACGTGTGGTAAATATTTCCACACAAATGCATGCCATTTGCATCGCAAAAATACTAAGCTAAAACAAAATAATACTTATTCATACACAAGAACACATACCTACTTGTACACTAGCAGGCAACGTTAATAATTGCCATCCGCTACGGCCTCGCACGGTAGCGATTTGGAAAAACAATGAGGGCTTATTCATTACTTTAGTATCGTTCATACATTATTTTTTTTAAATATACCTATCCGTCGGTGAACTCGAATAAAAATCTGTCGGATACTTTTTTAGTTTATTCGCCGGTCAGTTAATTAAAACCATCTTTTTATTACCTTCAGATACACGCGGAGAGCGATTTCGTTTACGATATGAAGTGATTTTAATTACGGAATACCTCACTATGTTTCTATTATAAAACTTAATACACTAATACTATACGGCTAAGAAGGCGAGTTCTCGACTATCCACCGATAATAATGAGCGATGTTGGTGTAAACACTAGGCACACCCTCGCTCCCGCAGTTTTCAGACCCGAATGACACTATGCCGATCTGGAAGAAAAACAAATGCGGTTCAGTATAATAATGTTCTAGCATGGCGTGCTTTTGCAATCACCATATTCCTTAAGTACATATATTGTAATTGCATGTTGACGTGGATAGATCTGTTCCTGTTACACTTCTGAATTAAGTGTGATACTAGGAGTGTGCAAACACTGCACGGCTCGTCATCCACTCTCTTTTGGCAAAATTGTGTGCGTGTCGCGTACAGTATGAAAGTAACCATCGACTCGCAATGATAACCTTTTTAGAAGATAGATCTAACAAGACTACGCAATAAGAAAAAGTTTTTGAGATTTGGATGTGTCTAACCCAAAGTGTATAGAGTAGATTGTGCAAAATTAAATTTCGTCCCGCAAATATTTTCGAGTTGCCCTCGATGTTTCCTTGTAAAGCCCGTGAAATGAAAAGTAAATACAATAAATTTCGGGGTAACCCCTTGGTATAGACTATTATGGTTTAAATGCCAAACCTGATTCAAGCGACTTTTGTTTAACCTCTCACATATTACAATTTGTCCAAAAATACTTACTTGCACATACTGGCCATCTCGGCTGAGCAGCAATGGTGCTCCGCCGAAGCCAGAGCAAGCGTCCCTGCCTTCCTCTCCACCAGCACACAGCTGGCCCTCATGAACAGGAACCGATTCACCGAATATTTTCTCACACGTTTCTAAGCTCACTAATGGCACTTCTAACTGCTGCTGCCGACTAACCTGGAATGCCGAATATAAAGGTAAATATAAAGGTGGTTATCATAACCAATAATAGTGTCAGAACTGACTAATTTAATTTTTACAATACAGTATAATAGGGTAATATTTATAATTAATATAATAATATAATATAGAGTATAATACCCGGCTCCGGCACTGCTTCAATGCATATAATACCGCTCTGCCATCTTATCATACCATATTTCGATGTTAGTTAAATTCGATAAATAAGATCAAAATATAATAAATACTTTTTGGAATATTATCTATGTTTATTTTTTTAAAGTTCGAATCTCGAGTGTACCTAGGTGATTAATCACATCACAAGCTTTACGGCGAAGGAAAACATCGAGAGGAAACCTTCATACGTTTGATAAGAAATTCAAAATGCGTAGTCGTGCTTCAGTATCAGCGATCAACTCGCAATCTGTCTCGTTAGCAGCTAAAATGTATCTCTGGCGGATGTGCGGTTATTACCTCTACACCTCTGCCTACCCCTCCTCTCCGGAGAGGTGGGTAGGAGGCTATATTATATTTTAATTGTAAAGTTACGCAACGTCATACCACATTTGATTGTCCAGACAACTTCCCCCATCCCACAAGCGAAGCGCGTTCGTTTATAACGACTTCCGGCTTATCATTCAGACAAATTGGTGCTGCTGTCACTGAAATTACGCATAAGCGATTAGCTCGAAGGACCATGTGACACTAATTGAACAAGTGTCATCGTAATTCTGTTCAAGTATAACTGACAAGTTCAAACTCGTGGAAACAGATATAATTATGTATGCATGTCATTCCTAAATAATAAGAGCGCTGAAATCTAATTATGAAACAAGTAAATTGCTCATCACATTCTATATATTATACGATTTCATTTGTCGTTCTATCAATGTAACTACGATAATCATATTTTCATATAATTGGCTTGCCATGGTCAAATTGAATGTACGTCTATTGGATCGTTGTCCAAAAGTGCACAAAAGAGGCATCTTAATTTTTTATTTCTAGTCAATTTCTGCTTGGCCACAAAATGCCATGTCACCATATAACCGATTATACGCAAAATGACGCAAATAATTGTATATATCCTTCTTATCTTTTTATTAACTTTATCTTAACTTTTGGATAATGACGGCAATAAGACATTAAGGCAAAGCTCCGGATCCGGTGGTTATTAAAACTAGATTCTTTACTTGTGTACTTACCCGAATATTTAATTTCTTCCTTCAGTACAATCAGTGCTATGTCATGTCGGAAGATCTTCTGTTCATAGCCAGGATGGACTATTACGTTCTCCACTTTGATAGCTTGGGTAGGCGGTGCACAGAAATAGTCACTGCAGTCTGGACTACGACCAATATCCCATTCGCCGATAACCACTGTTGATCTGAAATAAATTACGTGTATGATTGTCACTAAAATATGCTACTTGGTTTTCCTTCTAAAATATACATTTATTATTTTATTTTACATATCATTTATCATATTATAAAGCCATCGGGTTTGTCTGTTTAGTTGATTGGGCATGCTGATCTGACGAACTACTAACGTGATTTTAAATATGTATTATTTTTGTGTTAGATAGTCCGCTTACCAAAGAAGGCTAAAATATATAACCACCTGCGTGATAAAAAAATGTACACGGAATATTTTGATAAATAACTATACAAAATCTAACACTATCACACGACACATAAACACGCGCCATGACCCTGATATTGAGAAAATAATTCTCAATGTCAAGGTTATGGCGATTTCTCCTTGATTTAAGTTATAAATTCCTTAATTTAATGGTAGAGATAGCATCAGAAACGCTATCGGATTAAAATAAATTAAATAAAAGCTTACAATTTATATCCTTCAGGTTTCGCAAGAGCACAGTGCGCCGCCGTCAGGACAACGCGCTTTGATATAATAGATCCGCTGCAGGCGAATCTAACATTACCAGATTCTTTATCTGAAATTCCGTAAATAGCCACAAAGTTAAATAAATGATTTGTCATGCCACGAACTTTGCAGCAGATAGCTAATGTTGCGAGTAAGGGAACTTAGATTATTTTTACTTCACATATATATATTACTGGCCAAAGTATTTCTCCTCAGTGATCTGGCGTCCTTACGATACATTAATTATTAATGATCTTACGAGTAAACCCAATCCTCGCAACCCAGGGGTGCATGCCAAGGCCATTGTCCTCGACCCCCCGCACCATGCTCTGACCGCACTGCTGCGAGCCTTCCTGGTACACCCGGCCGCAATCACAGGAGGGACAGCAGACGTAATCCTCGTTGTTAGCATTGCCACAAGTTAACTCGTTGAGGCGATGGAAATATCTGGAATATCGAATGTATAAAACATACATACTTCTTCCACTTCGTTCACTTTCACCAGTCTTCATATACACTCGCCGGTTACAAGTACTTTTGAGGTTCCCATCCTTGAGTGTCCGATCGGTTCGTTTTAAAACACCTAGAGTTGGAACGTGGTCTGCCTCTCCTCGGGCACACTTTCGCATTGCATATATTATAATTTTTTCGTCAATCTTTCTTCACTCATCTTTTCTCACAATAACTTTATATTTCTAACAATAATATTATTACATATTTAAATGTATGTATTGAATAATAGTACCTTAACTGATATGATATTGTTAATATTACACCGAGTCTCTCAGGGAGTAGCAGAGAGAGTTATAGTTGCTAAAATTCCTCATTACAACTGACGTAACACAATCTTACTTATATTAATCGTCAACATATAAGGTAATAGTTATGCGAAATATTTAAATTAACCGAAATTAATTAAAGACTCATACAATAAAATTATTATAACTTGGATGGACCAACATAACTAAATATTCACTTCCTACATACCACCCCATTAGAGAAAAAAATCGGTTACTTTAGCTTGATCGTGTCCAAAATCACTATTACAATATTTTTCAAGCACGTATTTAATTTGAGCCGATACTATACAAACAAATCTATATGAAACGTGATTTCATCAACAAACGGATAGCAACAAGAGATCCATCCCACCAATTTTTTTTATAAAAAGTGTATGTTTTTGCTTTGTGGTAACAGGTATGCTATAATTATCTACTGAACATATCTTAAGGTGTTGCTCTTTCTTCTCTCTCTTATGCTTAATACCATCCAGTGCTATGTTTACTTAGCACATTAACATAAAGTACTTGTCGGACTGATATATATTTTAGGTACCAACTTGATGGATGGCGAATCTATCTCCGTTACTCAAGCACGTCTACTATACATACGTCTATTGATTTCTTCTCAAACGTATTCCTCCCGATGTTTTCCTTCGCCGTAAAGCTCATAATGTACATAATAACTGTACTTAAATTCGAAATTCGAACTTGCAAAATTTGTGTTACTGGCAACTTGAACTACTCCGCCATCACAGCTCATAGTGTAATATTTCCATCTATATGTAACCAGATTTAAGAGGAAACCGACAAATTATAAATCCTCTTCTCTGCATAGGTTCTCCGTGAGAGAGCGCGTTGATGTACATATATATCAGCATATATGTACAAGTGTATAGGTATAGCTCAAAGTTTGTGTGAGGTGTCTGGAATATAGGTACTCTTACTTGTCTGAAGAGAAGCACGAGAAATCCATAAGGTCCGAAAGTATGGGACATGAGCTGATCGGCATACAAGTCGTGTAAGGCGGACACGGGCCCTGAAATAAAGAAAAACGCTTACGTCAAATTTGTACTTTAATATATCAACACCAAAGCACACTTTACCTTGAAATCAGATACTTCGTCGTCACTTTTAACCCCTCCTAATCCAGCGCTTATGGATATACCTGAAAACGTGAACGTTTTACTTTATTGCTATGGATAAACATGGTGTCTCACGCCATTTAGGGTCGGTAGCACCTAGTGTTGCAAGCGTCCATAGGCGGTTAGGCGGCGATAACCGCTTACCATCAGGCGGACCGCATACTTCTGTGCGATCTTAGTCGGATAAAAAAAAGTAAATTAAGGGAAAAATATTCAATATAGACTGCCCACTTTCATTGAAAAAAATACAGCAATTATTTTTAAACAGATGCATACAAAATATATAACATACGTACGCTGTGCGAGAAAATTACTAGTTGTCATGACCGACCTTGAAAATAGATGTTATCGTTTTATGATCGCAGCCTAATTGAGGCTATGCTATTGTGTCATGTGCAACTATTGGATCGAAATGCATAATTATGACGTAACAATCACCTCACCTACTTTGAATAACAATTCCAGACAACAATCGCTTTAGCGGTCACTCGTATTGGCTATTTAAAGAAAAATATCGTTTACTATTTATTCAATAGCCTCTCATAATAGATAAAGGTTATTAATCCTTATAAATATTTTAAATTCGAAATTGGGTTTGTTTGTTACGCGTTCACTGACCAACTGAGCATCTTGTAGATTCCAGCAACCTTACATCGACCTAATAATAGGGAGACCTATCGGGACTATATCGGAATTCGAGTTACTTATAGACACTTATTGCATGTATTTTTGTACAAATCGTATCCGATACATCACATAAACGTATTCTTTACGTTACACTGGTCAAAAATCTATATATTTTCGCATTTCGTCTTTTGGAATATAAAAATGAATTCTAGTTACTTATTGCATGTATTTTTGTACAAATCATATCCGATACATTAGATAAACGTATTATTTACGTCCCACTGGTCAAAAATCTATTCTATCTATTTTCGCATTTCGTCTTTTGGAATATAATAATGCAATCTGCATTTATCTTGATCAAGAACCAAATCATCGTCTGGTGGGCTAAAATACTATATCCTCATGGAGTCTTCACTACATGTGAGTCCATGTGAGTTTTATGGTGTTGGAACACGATGAGGGAACCTGGATCAATCCGAGAAGTTCAAAGATGTGTGTCAAGACATGCTTGAACTTCTCGGATTGATGGAGGAATTTTTACATACCTACATACATGTATACGCAAGTATTATACACTTGCATACATATCATCACGACCTGCCCCCATGGTGTAGGCAGAGTTCTCCCGAGACTTATAATAGACCTCTTTCGCTTTATCCAAATTCATCAGTCTTTTCATTCATGCAAATATCAATCCGTCTTAAAAATTAACCAATTTATGAAAAACACTTACTACCAAACTGAGCATGAACAGTCCACCTCATCAAGCAAACAAACAATAACGAAGATTTACACATGAAATTCATTTTAATTCCTTCACTTATGAATTAAAATCAAAATTATTATTAATTAATCTTATGTTATTTTAAATTTACACCGTCATTTGTTTTGCAACATTTTTTCAAAATGACATTAATCATCAGATGATGATACTGACGCCGACCGACACTGGGATCACAACAAAAATGATACGGTACAAAGCCTCCGTTTCGACCGGATTCATCAGGGGTACAAAACCTTTTGTATCAAGCTTGAATATGGACTGAATCATTTAAGAATATATTAAATCAAAAGTTTTACAATAGAATAAATGTGTAAGGGCTCCGTTTCGTTATTATGTTTATTACAGAATCCAAAAAACTCTTGAAGGACAAATTCTAAAAAGGCTTTAAATAATAAACCTACATTTTGAAGAAAAAAAGCCTTGATTCAATTTTGCTTGCTTTTTGCTTGTAGTTTAATCGTACATTAAAAATATATATATAATGCTTTCTGACAATATTATTGTAAATTTAATAACGCCGTTGGCTTTTTTGATAAAATATTAATTAAAGCTGCAATTATATAATGTATGCTGCAATTATATTATATATTTTATATAATATACGGCGGCAAGCCAACGGCGTTATTAAAAATATAAACAGAATAATGATTATACTATATTCATGAATACTAAAGCTAAACAATGCACGCAGAAACATAAAAGATTTGCAAGCCATCCGTAAATGGAATATTGTTGGAATGGCTAGAATTGAAAACATTTTATACCTACTGGGGAAGCTACATGTTACAAATTGTGATCGATCCCTGACTAATGTGAATCACCGCTAGCGTGCACCGCAAATCAGTACAGTCGTTAACATTTATTCACATTACTTGGGTACTTTTTACATGAGCAGGTACACGTGAGCGCAAAATGACTTATTCATTTCAATCGTCTACGTTCCCGTTATTTAATTTCGTTGTATTGATAGTGAAAATTGCCAAATAATTATGTCTTCATACTGATGGCAATAAATAAATTGTTTATCTATATTCTGGCTTTCTTGGTATATACATTCTTAATAACGTAACTACTGGAATTATCTAGCAAACTCCTGTTAGACCCAAACTTAAAAGATTTTGATGAAGTTCTTAGAAAAATATATGCAATATCCTAAATAAGCTTATGAATATATTTTTCTGTGATTGTAGAACAAAATGGTCTACTCTCCCTGCCTACCCCGTGAAGGATTTGTCACGATTATATGTATGCTTATTGTGTTCGCAGAAAACACCCTATAGACCAATTGCCAAGGGTTAGTAACACATAAGGCGAGAATGGCTCGGCTAATTAGAATAACTTTCTTTTATTTTATGCGCCCCAATACTGGGATGGTTTTATACCGTATAATAGAAACCGGGCATACAATATAGCATAGAAAGATAAAGGATTGCTTATTATAACTAAGCTATGGAATAAAGTTGGAATTAAGTACATAATTTTAATTTTATTTGCAAAAAACAAGCGCTTGGCGCGATATACCGCAGTGAACGAACCGTAGCCACCTAATCAACGCGAAATCAGTTTTTTTTTATTTGTAGTATAGTAACTTTTTGCGAGGTTTGGTGTCATTCACATCGTTGACCTGAGTATAACAATACGTTTCTGCTACAGTTAGCAAAACGCTTCAGCTTTTATATTCAGGGGAATTCTTTGCTTCGGATAATTTTTGTAACTGCAAACCTTCGTTGTAATGGGAATGTAAGATCCGAAGTCATTGATGTCCTACGATATAATGAGGCTCTT
Organism: Drepana arcuata; assembly: GCA_016069955.1. Lineage (NCBI taxonomy): Eukaryota > Metazoa > Arthropoda > Insecta > Lepidoptera > Drepanidae > Drepana > Drepana arcuata. The sequence continues at coordinate 17,630 of JACCPG010006213.1, read as the reverse complement.
TTAGCTCTTTCTATTCTTCCTTTTTAACGTCCCCTTAATAGCTAATAGAGAGTGGTGACATGAGCCTATAGAGCCGAGCCGAGTTTGATACACTTATGTTATATTGAACAAAAATGTTCCCAATAGTTTCGAAATGTGTTATGCTACTAATCATTTATATATATGAATATAGGTAGAAGAGCCGTGGTGGCCCAGTGGTTCGAGCAGTTGCCTGCGACGCAAAGGTCGCAAGTTCGAATCCCGACTGTACCAATGAGTTTTTCTGAACTTAAGTACAGTTATTAGTCACACCACGAGCTTTACGGTGAAGGAAAACATCTAGAGGAAACCTGCATACGTCTGAGAAGAAATTCAAAGGCGTATGTATAGTCGTGCTTGAGTAACGGCGATGGACTCGCCATCTGTCACGTTGGCACCTAATATACCTCTGGCGGAAAGTGGGTGTGTGGGTATTACCTATACACCTCTGCCTACCCCTTCGGGGACCCTTGTGGGAAGGCGTGAGGATATATATAGATTTATATAGATGAATAGTAATGTATTTATTATATATTTCTTCAGTGCGTGTGTTTGTCACTGTACTCCTTAGGCTCCTCCTAAAGACCGTTTTTAATGATCTATCTTTCTTAGTGTCTTCAGGTAGATTCGAGAATGATTTAGACTCACAATTGGTGATGCGATCATGTTTCAGGTTTTTCTTCACCCAAGCGAAACTAGGCGGGACTGCTCCTCATTGAATAAAAAATATTTTTTATTAATATCAACAAAGGGAGCAAGCCAACATCCGTCTGATGGTAAATTGTTAACCTACAGTCACCTCTAACTTTGAGCGGAAGATTCGTTGTGTTCAGTGTTATCCTTGAATCAAATTGAGTAAGTTTAATTTTTAACATCAAAGTAGATTCGTTCTAATTTGCAACCACATAATATTTCACACCTGTCGTACACATCCGTATTGGTGGCATATAATGTACATATTATAATGAAGAGTTAGTCACTGACTAAAGGTCACAAACCAATGAACGCCGAATTCACACCATAGCATACCATTGTTCGCAGCATGTGAAAAATTACTTCCTAATCTGATAATCTAAATAATTACACGGCCAGAATTTCGGATATTGCCAGCGAATTGTTTGCTGCTTTTAAATGGTGTCCATATTTTTATAGGAAACTAGGTCTTTCACAAGGATTGACTCACGTATATATATCACGCGTTCCCACAAGGGTCCAGGAAGGGGTAGGCAGAAGTGTATAGGTAGTATGTATATAACATAGTTGTAAATATACAACAAATCGGTAGGAAGCGGATGCGTTGACAACCTGCTACAGGTATTACTTACTTACTTAAATTGTTATCACTGAATTATTGCTATGTAATCTTTTATCATGAAAATACATTTTCTTAATTATTATTATTATTATTACATGATTACTGCTCTACTACCTTGGATAGTAACATGATTAAGAAGCATTATGCCTATACTGGTTTATTAAGGAGGGAGGACTTTTTTTACTCTATATACTACTTACTTGTTTATTAATCGGCGTATTAATCAGATTGTGGAAAGTAATGAGAAATAATTCGTACTATATTCGTACTATGTAGTTGAAAATGTTTAAAAAATCAAACAAGATCTTAAATTTCTAACTTAAATCTAAAAGGGAAGTCAAGCAGAACATTAATAAAACCTCCATAAACTTCTACCGTTAGGAAACGAAGAAAAATTACAAAATTGTACAGATTTGAATCAATGTCAAAACAGTATAGTCAGTTTTGGTTATCAGAAAATGGCTTGATAAATTTCAATAGTTTTTTCATAGGACCTATTACGTTTCTGTCAAGGTACGAGTATGCACATATTTGTCTGAATTTATATCATCACTACGAGTCCCCCAAGGGTAGAGAGACTAGTGCTAGTTTTCTCTAGACTTTTACATCTCTTTTATCATATCATATCATCACGCCAAGTCCCTAACGGGGAGGCAGTATCGAGCGCCAGTTCTCTCTAGACTAACATACCTCTTTCGCTTCGTCCACATACATCAGTCTCTTCATACATGCTATACATTCTGACAAGCGGCTGGATAGTAGAATTCCCACTCCCTGGTAGGCGGTGGTAGGCGGTGGTAGGCGTAGGTGCTCGGTACTTGCCACTCCTGACCACAGCAATAAACACCGGCCGGGGAGTACGTCTACTCCACTACCCTTCCGCTTGGTTTCAGACAAGCACACAACTCCTCTTTTACTCCAACCATATTACTTAATTCTCTTCAAAGCCGTTAAATTACCGATGATTAATTGCCCTAATATATCTAGATGCTAACAATAAAACACGAAGCACCGTAACTTCAAATAATCATAAGCATTGAGGAAACGCAGTCCGAAACAGTTTATAAAAACTTTAACATGGTCGTGCCAGAATTAATGAAACTTACCAGCAGTGCCTCTGAACAAAATGTGTTCGTCACTTATGTGTGCCTTATCAATGATATCAAACCGAATGAGCCGAGGAATCCAAGCTACGAAGCTAATAAACCGTCACTTCATCACATTGATATGGAAAACGAAGTAAGTTTGATCTACTTTATGAAGAACTAGTGTACCTAACAGTATCAGACGAGATTTCATATAATATGGTTATGGCTCCCTTAGACGTAAACCAACTTGAATCACTATAGATTAGAGAAAGTAGTTTAATTCATCTAGGCGTTCCGACGACGATAAGCAACTGGTGTATACTATACTATATAGAGAAGTGAGAGTTTTGAATTTGTATGTTTGCTTTTGAATCTTGCAAACGTATTGAGACCACTTGAATGGATAGGGAACAAATTTGAAACACATGTAGCATAACGCTTGGTTGTAACATTTAGCCTTCGCCAGGAACTATATGTTGTTCTTCGACTGAATTCTTAGCAATCACTAGGAAGTAGGTGGCTGAATATCTCAAAAGCATTTTTGAGTGTCTAATTCTAATTAATAATTAAGAAATAATTCTAATTCTAAGTCTAATTGAAAATGCTAGTGTGCATATACATATATAAAAAAAGATATTTGTATACTACAACTAACAATATATCTAGCACAGTATATGAATTGCGGCACATTTAACAATTATTTTCATAACCATGTTGACAATATTCACCCATGTGTTGAAGTGATCAAATGGGTCGAAGATACCACTATGTCAAGACAAGTATACTAAATTTAATAATGCATTAACATGTAATAGGATACAGAAGATGAGCCGATACAAGTAGAAAGGACCAGGGCATTGCACGAACTCGTCGAATCACCCAAGAAATCTAGTAAAGTAGAGACGGCTGATACATGTTCACATTACGTAAGTTAAATATATGTACAACAAATAAAACTCACTTTTCACGATAAATTTAATTAAACGGAAAATCATTAGCCAACCACCACGTCGGCTGACAGCGAATACTTAGAGCAGGACGATAATGCACCGTGCTGCGACAACCCTAATATACTTAAATTAACCAAAATGAAGTGGTTGTCTGAGGAACAAGATGGCGGACAAGATTCTAGGTGAGCACTTATATCACCAACACGCTTGTTTTAAAGCTTTACTTCTTAGTACAGAGGCATGATGTCGTTCCAGAAGGGTAAACGCTTTGACAGGTGCCCAGGTAAGGTTGAATGGAAGAAAAGCAAAGTAGCCTTTTAGCCGAGGACATAAAGGTAATATTGGGATGATCTATTTTGAAATTACTTTAATGATTCTATAAATATCTAAGAGAGGTAAGATCTAACGTTCAGCGGCAGTGCTTCCGCCTTACTGATCACATATCGCTCCTGAGTAGTGATGTTTTCTAGCAGTTAGCAAGTTTTACAAAAACTTGGAATGTCTTTTGCGGCACTTATTCTATTAGCACAACATTTCCATACAACTTTCGGTCGGCAAAGCTAGTGCTAGTGATATCTCAGGTATTACTTGCTCCTATATGTTACGGTAACCGCTTAGGTACTTATGTACCTAATTCAGGTGGTGTTATTTTTATTATATTTATGTCAAATTTAAAATCGATAAATATTATAAGTAATTAATTAGAAATAAATAAAATACTTATGCTTTTAAAACTTAGAGGTTAGCTTTAGAACTTTTAAAAACTAAATTGTCTCATTTCCAAAACTAGAATTGTCTTTTGCAGCTCCCCTTCACTGTCACCAACTGGCTCGACCACTAGCTCCAACTGCAGTCATGAATCTGAAGGGAAATTAGATAAACATGATAGCTTCGCCGACAGATATTTGTCCACAATACTCCGACTGGACAAGGAGCATAACATGTTCGGGCTCTCCAACATAGCTATAGTAGGATCGAGGCCTTCGAAGAAAATTAAAAAAGATGACGATCGACCGGTCTTCCACCAGACTGCTATAGTGCAAATATGTTGTGGGAGAGGATGTTGCAGACATAAGGTATGAAGTGCTTGTACTTTAATATTCCAAACATACACTGCTTAAGCACGAAATATCGTTTATTTTTTATTACTCCATTAGCTAATACTTCTTTTATAGCACTAAGGTAGCAAACAAACATGCAGCCCGCCTGATGGTAAATGGTTACCAGGTCCGCTTAGCTGAGCGCAGGGTTATCGCTCGCGCGTTGCTGATCCCGCAGGAATCTCTTCATACCCTTCTTGAAAAACAAAATTTTCGCATGAGCATCTATTAAAATTATTATTTCTTATTTCAGAGTAATACGGACATGCCAAGCTCCCTAAAGGTTGGTATAATTTTTATTTTCTATTAAGGTCTAACGTCCCTCCCAGCGTCAATCGAACAAAATTTAAAAAGAAAGCTTAATTAGGATGTAGGAATTGTACGTGATCCTACCTTGAACTCGTCAGACGGCGAAAGCGTATCGAAATCCAATTCCCCTTTAATATTTTATGAGCTTATCGTGTTTACAGATCACTTTGTTTTATAATATGTATTGATAGGGATTATTAGTCAACCACTTTAATTAATTTGTCAAGTACTCGTTGAGATACTAATGACAAGATTGCTACTCAACACATTTAATTTGTTGTTTTTAGTGTGGTGGTTGTCGCAGCTGCTGGGACCCGTTTTGCACGACTTGCATGAGTTCATGCGGACCCGCTTCCTGCGTATGTCTATATTTTAACCGTACATAAAATTCAGTTTGTAGCCCATTTACTTCTTACGATAAAATCTTCTTTGGCAATTAGAACAAGCATTTTTAATGAGGAATTTTAATACGCCGAGCCCCTCACGATTTACAGTTCTCCCCAGGCTTTCGGCAGTCTTTCGCGTCCATCCGTATTAATCTGTCAGAATTAACATTTAACACGCCGAGTCCCTAACGGAGTAGGCAGAGAGTATAGAGCGCCAGTACTCTGTACAGAGTACTCGAAACCGACGAGCACGTATGAAGAGACTGATGAATGTGGACGAAGCGAAAGAGGTATGTAAGTCTAGAGAGAACCGACAAATATGTCTTAGGCATAAACAATGATAGGAATAGATAGAAGAAAATAATATCAAATAAGGTAGTATTCATAACTACAACTTGAATATTTCATTTCAGAACAATACACCGTGCAGTAAACCAGTAAGTAACACTATTTTATAATTTACTAGGTGTACCCTGCCACGCTTCGCTGTGGATATGTGACTGATGCAAAAAATTGATAAAAACAATCCTTGATGCGGATTATATATCATACTAAAATTTCAGCTCGATCGGTACAGAACTTTTTGAGTTTTTGAAGCGTACACAAACCAACATATTTTTTATATATATATAGACAGATTGAATATTGTACGATTAACATGTAAAATTTTTTAAATTGCATTTATTCCAGTGTTCATCGTGCCCAAGAGGAAAGTGCACCTGCAAGGTACTCGACTTTTCTCAATAGTAGAAATTTGTTTAATCTCCCCCATAAGATTTTATATATTATTATGTATGAATATATATACAATTTCCATGGTTTTTAGGGTCCCTGTCCTCCTACAAGATGCTTAGTTGACTGCAGCACATGTTATGGCTTGAAGGTAAAAAATATTTTCGTCGAATTCGTACATAATAATTGCATTTTCTGTAAGGAATTGTAACGAAGAACGTATTCGCCGATAAATATTAACGTATATGATTCTATTTTAACGCTCCCAACCAAACTAATTTAGCTAAATTATTATTACCTTTACGGTGAAGGAAAACATCGAGAGGTAACCTATACCTAAACCTATACGTCTGAGAAAACATTGTATAGTCGTGCTTGAGTATTACCTGGTAAAATAACATTCTGTATTTAAATGACACCCTGAAAACGTATTGGCTATGTTGTTAACTACATTTCTCTCGCCTCTTTTCTAAGCTCCCGTTTCTTTTAGATCTCGCTGCATAAACCGCAAAACTATGAGCCAGGTCCAGCCGAACTGACACCCAAATCCAGTTGCATACTTCAAAAAGTAATATATATTTGTTCCTATGAACTTTTATTATATTTAGCCTCCTTAAGTACATAAATAATGTATTTTTCATGACTTACATACAACCAAAAAAAATTTTTTTTTAATATCGAATTTTTCTACTTTAAAAAAATTCAAGGATTGTAAATGTGTATTACAAAATATTATTTCGTATGTATGTTTAGAAAGTCATCAGATGAAAATAAAGTACTGTGTGTAGTATAAAAAGAGATGAAATTACTTACGTAACTTTTTTTTTAATACTATTTCTATATTAGGGACTTGGCGTGATGAAATGTATGTATTTCTATATTTAGCCAGTAGCAGCAAGATCTTGCCACCACATTCCTCAATGCATTCCTCCATCGTCATGCTTCCCTTATTTGATGCCTTGCTTTTGGCCGGCGAGGCCCGCAGCTCCGTGCAGCATCCCGACTCAATGCTTCCACACCCCGCCATGTCCTGCTCCGAGGAAACCTCGTCCACCGCCAAGCCCACCGGTAAGATAATAATAATAAAACATGTCCTGATATAAGATTTTTGTTAGCCACCTTAATTCTTATGAAAAAGTTTACACCACCATATGATAGTTGGCGGTAACCACTTACCATTAGGTGGAAACGCACGCTTGTTAGTAATAATGTATTGTATATATATATACATATGTCTGTCGCTAAAAGTTGCTTGTGATGATAGGTATAATTACTGTATATTTATTTAGCAAAGTACATTGTAAAATGTCAATATTTATCTTTCAGGACGATTCGTGTGTAGATAAAAGAGGACTCTGTAATAATCAAAGTTGCGCAAAGGTAAGATCAATAAGCGTACTTTATTCATGCAATAAAAATATTAAGTACTCGACTTTACATTCGCTGATTTTTTTTTTCAGAATAAGAAATAAGGAGCACAGATATATTAATCAACACTAGATAAATTATATTTTACTTATACATTATGGTTCCGACAAAGGAAAAACCGCAGGTCTTGTGCGACTGTGTAAGTAATATGTCATGGGAAAGTATAACTTTCTTTATTTTTATATTTAAGAATCGTGGTGGCCGAGTGGTTCGAGCAGTTGCCTGGGACGCAAAGCTCGAATCCCGTACCAATGAGTTTTTCTGAACTTAAGTACAGTGATTAGTCACACCAAGACCAAGACACCAAGACCAACGGTGAAGGAAAACATCGAGAGGAAAACTGCATACGTCTGAGAAGAAATTCAAAGGCGTATGTATAGTCGTGCTGGAGTAACGGCGATGGACTCGCCATCTGTCACGTTGGCACCTAATATACCTCTGGCGGAAAGTGGGTTTGTGGGTATTACCTATACACCACTGCCTACCCCTTCGGGTACCCTTGTGGGAAGGCGTGAGGATATATTATATATTTATATTTATTTGTCCAAATCAATACCCTGGTCTTCTAGTAAAAAAAAATGCTCAAACATTTATGGTCTTGATTTAATATGGTGTATTTATTTAATTAAATTACCTACATATCATTATCCCTAGCCCCTCACGGGGTTGGCAGAGAGAGTAGAGCGCTTGTTCTCTTAACACTTATATACCTCTTTCGCTTTGTCTACATTCACTTGTCTCTTCAGGCTTGCTCGCCGGTTTCGAGTACCATTGACGACCTTGAGTGTCTGATCGGTTCTATCTAGGTAGTTGGAACGTAGTGTTCCTCTGCCGTCTTCCACATAATTTCGTATAAATAACAGCTGATTGTTAATTATGAATAATATTGTTTAAGCACTTATATATATATATATACCATATTTAATTACAGAGCGAATCTGAAATATATCAAAATGAAAAGAAAAATAAAAAGGTATAAAAGTATTCTCAGTGATTATGAATTTATTTCGAAGATAATGTGTTATTTTTTGTAACTTTTCTACTTCCAGAAACACAAGGTAGTCAGTACCTGCGAATGTGATTCACCGCCATGCGTCAGTTGCTTCGTGTTAAGACCAAAAGTAACACCAACAATACAGATATCATGCATTTTGACTAGATTTGATTTGAAATTAGGCTTTAGAGGTGTAGGCGGTTTCTTGAATTCAAGTCCTAATTTATTTCAGGTTATCCCTACACAATCAGTTGACGCAGCGCAAAATACAGAAGAGTCGTTTAAAAAATAATGCACTCATGACGCGTATTCTTCGGGAAATTTGGAAGGTAAAACACTTTTACGATCAAGAAACAGAGTACCCACACACCCACTTTTCATCAAATTACCATCTATCCATTTTTTTGAAGCGCAACATATACACGTCTTTGAATTTCTTTTCAAACTTTTTCTTTCGATATTGCTTTTACCGTAAAGCTGGTGGTGTGACTAATAACAGCAGTTAATCAGAAAAACTCATTTGATAGAGTCGGGTTCGAACTTGCAATCTTTGTGTTGCAGGTGACTATTCGAACCAACCAAAAACTACTAAAAATGTATATACCTCTGTCAACCTGTTTACAAGCTGTATTTTCTGTTTCTGTCAACCTGTTACATGCTGTATTTTCTGTTATTGTTGTCATTGGTGTCATTATTAGATATCGATTTGATTTCCATACTATTTTGTTTACAGCTAGTCCGGTATTTGCCGCATCTCGTAATGCCAACAGTGGAAAAATGGTCTAACTAAACATAATAAAAGTCTGAAAATTAATTTATGTTTTATTTCGAAAATACTAAATTTGGTAGTCTTTGGACACTATATATCGCTCCACGCATTTCTTGTGCGGAGGCATTTCGTGGTACAGTTGGTCGATGACCGTATATGGTGGGGTTCCTTTAGCAATATGACAATAGTCGCTGCAGTACATGAACGGAGCAATATTTGTCTGATAGGGATTCGGCTGATATGGCGCTAGGTCAAATACCTCTCCGTGCGACCAAGACGCGAGCGAAGAATGTGCAAAAGGTATCTTGTATTTTGACTTCGTTTCAGAGACAAACACCCTGTTCATAAACATGACATTAAGAATAGAAAAAATTGCCTTAGCCAAGACTGGGAACTAACTGGTCTAAGTTTGGTAATCTCTGAATTAGACAATCAAATTTGCCCTCTACGTTTAAGCGTCATATCTCGAAACATTTTAAACCTTAAACCACATTTTATTTTTTTGTATGTTTGTCCGTGCGTTTGTGCACGCTAATCTCAGAAACGGCTTATTCGATTTAGATGTGGACACTTAACATATCCAAAATAATAATAAAATAATAATAATAATAAGGGGTAGGCAGAGGTGTATAGGTAATACCCACACACCCACTTTCCGCCAGAGGTATATTATAGGTGCCAACGTGACAGATGGCGAGTCCATCGCCGTTACTCAGGCACGGCTATACATACGCCTTTGAATTTCTTCTCAGACGTATGCAGGTTTCCTCTCGATGTTTTCCTTCCAATTTCCAAAATAAACCTAAAGAATATACAAAAAATGCTGCCCAAAGTCACAATTGTTATGAAATTATAATGGTATGTGAACCATTTTACCCTTTAATATTGTTGACTGGATTATGGCACGCTGCAACCTCCTTATACTCTTTTTTTACATGAATTCTATCATAAACGCCTCTATGTACTTTGGAAGTTTGAGGCATCCATATTTCCTTGAACCTTGGACCGAATCCACGAACCTGTTTGATCAAAAGTATATTACAATCTAAATCTTTCAACCAATCAGGTAGTACTAACCAACCACGTATTGGAAGATTCTTTGTAGTACTTGCCTTGGGTGTGTCAAATTCAGAATAGAATGTGATATGGTCCTTCGCTCCTATTCCATATTGATCTTCAGCTGAGAAGGGTTTGTGAAATGCTCTATAAGTTGAAACGTAAGGATCCAACAGTCTTCTGAAACCACCGACATGTTCTGGTATAACAGGTGCTTCGTTTCTTCCAGCTGCTACCACCTAGAAATGGCTCGTTGTATTCAATTCAGTACATACTTCTACTAGATAGAAAAAAGCGATACTGATACCCATGACGAGATCTTATATTTGAGACACACGTTGCATTAAATTCAGTAAGTGTACACACTTACTGAATTTCTTCTACTAGATAGAGGAAAGCGAGACTAATTCTGATAACGTGATGAATTTGATACTGTCCTCTTTCATCTCCATCAGGCTTCAGGTTGAAGTGCGCACTTGATTCCCAACTTGAATGAATTCCCATGAAATATGGAAACGTAAAGAGTAGTAGAAACCGGTGATAATGTGCGAAGAAACAAATGAATATCGCAAAAGCTAAAGGTCAAGTCTAGAGAGAACAGGTGCTCTGTCTCTGCGTCCATAACTGTATAGACTCTACAAGAGTAATTGCAAGCAACAACAAACTTTGGCTCTATGAAGATAGAATATAACTTACATCAAATATATATTCAGGATCGGGAGCCCTCACTGTAATTTCCGGAGGTGCAGTTGGAGGTTTCGTAACACCTCTAAAGTTTTCTTTCATTTCCGACTGCATTATGGGCTGCGTGATGTTCTTACCTTGTAGCTGAAACAGTTTGATGTTAGTTATAACAATGAAATTCTAGAAACACATACAAGTGACTGGTTATTAGTTGGTATAGTACCCGTTTCTCAACTCCGGTCAGGAATATGACTCGACGACAGTTGATAGAACAATCTGCTCGCTCCATTGCCTTGTTTGGGTTTGGCTTTACGCAGTATTCCCCTGTTGTGGTCCTATAGGTTTCCTTCTCCACAACCATGTCACGCCCTGTCACGCGCTCAGGAAGAGGATCGTCGATTTTCTGTAGGATTATTTACCAATACACTTTTATTTTACAGTCTTGTCATGACCTTGTTATGACAATACTCATAAGACACAAAATTAATGAAATATTATATGAAGTAAACCACTTTTCTGGTGAAAATAACTAAATGGGCTCGTGATTATGTCCCTTTAAACAAAGTTCGAGTCGAAAATGTATTTACGCGGTTCGTATTCGTATTATTTCAATATTTTGTATTTTGCAAAGGCTGTTGGTCTATTAACTAAACGTATTTGTCTGAATTGGTTTTTACATAAAGGTCGATGAACTCTGTGAGGTTCGTTGTATGTGTAAATACTTACACAGTCCAAGCTATGTGGTATAGCGGGTATATGCCGCAATCCAATGCTGGTGCCTGACCTCGTCTCATTGTTGGAGAGCCTCAGAGGTATATTATACTGGACGTTACCCCAAGTGTTCACATTTTGGATCAAAAGCTCATTCAATACCAAAGGCTTGCACGGCTTTGTTTCTGCCATGATTTTGATATGTTCTACCAGTAAACTAATTTCATATAGAATGTAACAATAATATCTCTCTAAAAATCTACGTCAAATATGACATTTTCTTTGTTTGCTAAAGTTGTGACGGATGGCGGTTCGAGCATGCGATATTAAATAGTAGTCTTTGCATCCGATCAATATTGAAATCTGTCATATAGGTTTAGACATATATTATGGATTTCTAGTATTTTGCAGTCTACGAATCACATATGTTACTTTCGTAGTATATATGCACTTGAGTCGTTCAAATTTCAAATTCAAATGTCTATATTGCAATGATGTTTGCTTAAACACAATTTAGTAAGTAAAGCAAAATCCAGTTCTATATTACCCAAGACTTGTGCTGCCCCATGCCTAGTTATATCATTAAAAGTATTGAAACTTTACATACAATTAAAATCGTTTGTACTCAGAAATGACTTTATTAACCAGTATACAATTAGGAAGCGATTAAAGCAATATAATAATATATCTAAGCAATTTCAAAGCTACAGTCGCTTAGCAATCATGTCAGTGATACTCTGTTTCTTCCGTTTAAAGACAGGATTATGCTCCAAGCCGTACAAGAATTCGGTAATGTCAGACGGCTGTATATACATAGGCAGGAGCACATCGTTTTCAGCCACCCATTCCATCAGATACTCCGTAATTGCCTCGATGTATCGGGCTGCGTCGAAATTTGTCCGGATGTCCACTTTGGCGTCGTTTACTAAGGACTGACATAAAATAATTATTTATGTATTTATTTCTATATTACAGCTACCATTACAGGTTATATTAATTACTTTAATCGGTTCTGAAGCCGTTTAACTAGATGTAAGCTAATATACAATAACTTAACACAACTAAATATAAAATAACATAAAAATACAATGCAATATTACAACACAGTTTATAACAATTAGCCGTGCGAATTCACTCAAATGACTTGTATCACAAGATTCACTCACCGTCTCTCAAGCACGATTTACACATTTGACACGGGGTTACTGAGTGAAATTATTTATACCATTATGATTAACAGCCTCGATTTTAAGAGTTGGAGGGCATAACGGGTTTCCTGTTGGAATTTGGAGCTGCCCGGCAGGACTGTTGTGTTCCTGCGCGATGAGTACTGTTTCCAATAATGAGCTCCTTGGGGAGTGGGAGGATCGTTACATTGTGTTAGCAGCAGTGGTATTAATCCCATTATGCTGCCAACACAGTATAACTCTCCGAACACAAAGTGGCAACGTGCAAGTTCGGTATCGTGAGCGTAAATAGACCACTTTCCATCAGATGGCTTCTGTGCTTGTTTGTCACTTGTGGTGTAAATAAAGGCCTAAAGGATAATGCAACAATTAAAATCAACAAAAACATACTTACAGCGCTACTCAGATTTTTGCCAACTGTTCGCAATGCTTGTCTTATGGTCTGGCCCCAGCGCTGTCCCTTTAATTAATATATTTAAGGCGAATAATAGATACATACATACACATATTAAAGGCAGGCAGAGTTGTAATAACACCCTCTTTCCTTCGCAGATATACATATTTTAGGTGCACAAGTGACAGATGAAGGGAGGTTCTCAAGCACGACTATTTATACGTTTATGAATGCTTCTTAAATGCTTATTTGGGGCTTTCCTTTACCGTAAAACTCTTGTTACGATAGAGCACTGTACTTACGAAAATAACATGATACAATAATATAAAAATATATCCTCACGCCTTCCCACAAGGGTCCCCGAAGGGGTAGGCAGAAGTGTATAGGTTATACCCACACACCCACTTTCCGCCAGAGATATGTTTCAGGTGCCAACGTGATGGATGGCGAGTCCATCGCCGTTATTCAAGCACGACTATACGGCCTTTGAATTGCTTCTCAGACGTATGCAGGTTTCCTCTCGATGTTTTTTTTCACCCTAAAAGCTCGTGGTGTGACTAATCACTGTACTTAAGGTCAGAAAAACTCATTGGTACAGTCGGGAATCGAACTTGCGATCTTGCAGGCAACTGCTCGAATCACTCGGCCACCACGGCTTTTTGGCAATGTTGCCAAATGCCAAACCATGGGGTACAAACATAATAAAATCTATCAAGTAAATGGTATACCTTTGGCAAAAGCTCCTTGACCATAGCAAACAATTCATCAGACTGATCGTGATATAGAAAAAAGGACCAGGGAGAACGGAAGTATTCGTAGAAATCCTCCAATTTCCCGGTCTTTAGAAGGTACATGGAAAAAATATCGCACTGTTTACATTAATGTTCTGCTGTTTCTTAATGGGAGATGAAATTTGTAAGAAAATTATAATAATACTAGCTTATGCCCGTGGCTTCGCCCGCGTGGAAAGAGCAACATACATATTTTTACCTTTATCATATTAGAGCTTTGAATCTTTCGGGATTCAAATGTATTCTTTGACTTAATCCTGGATATAAGCCATCACCATTTTAATAAAACGGCATTTTTTTCTGTCGTAAAAATGATTTATTTTTTCAATAAAAAGTATTCTATGTTACTTCTAACACCTCCAAGAATATGTGTACAAAGTTTTATGATTATCGGTTAAGTAGTTTTTACGTGAAAGCGTAACAAACAAACTTACATTCGCATTTATAATATTAGTAAGGATATGTATATCCTAACGCTTTCCCACAAGGGTCCCATAAGGGGTAGGCAGAGGTATATAGTTAATACACCCACTTTCCACCAGAGATATATTTTAAGTGCCAATGTGACATGGCGATTCCATCACCGTTACTCAAGCAAAAACTCATTGGCACAGTCGGGATTCGAACTTGCAAAACAAATTACAATAATAATTGATCTTACAGCATGTCTCAAGTGAAAATTATTCAACACGATCGCGGACAAGCCATAGAGTTTCTTAAAGTTGTGTAGACTAAACTTCTCACAAGTCAGACATGTGATGCCATCGATAGTGAAATCTTTGTTCAAGTGCACCTTGAAATAACCACCCTTGAATGTTTCCAATACATGACCCTGAAATTTACACAACCATTTATATTTTACTTTAAAAAGTTGTATGTATTAGTATTCTCCGAAGAGATAGGCTTTTTTGCCTGAGATATATGTACAGATATAAGAGCCAACGTGACGGATGGCGATTATCCCTGTTTTTCTAGCACAATTATATAATTAGAATTTCTACCGAAACGCATGCAGGCTTCCTCTCACCTTAGTTGTTTTTCTTCACCGTATGCTCATGGTATAATACCATGAGCATACATATAAATAAATCACATTATTTACGTTCATATAAACTCTTTGGTCCAGTCATGTCTTAATTTGGCATTCTTTGCGTTGCAGAAGTACTCGGCTGTGTACAGCTCTTAAAACAATTGACTTAAAAATTACGAAATTTAGTACTAACATTGTATTCTAGAGACTGTATGTAATGATGTGGTATTTTGTATCCTGGTGGACGCACGTCCAGATATTGCAGCCCTCCGGGTAACATACAGTAAATATAAATTGGACTGACTAATTCTGGGAGCCTTTCGTTGGAGCTGAGTTGCGAATCGTGACTGTAAAACAACACTAATATTACTATATAAAATATTTTTTGTTAGTTCATAAAAATAAAAACAAGCATGACTTACGACGAAGAAGACTTTCGACTAGATGAATAGCTATCATTACTAAATGATGATGTGGCTGCAAAGCTAACTCTTCTGTTTGTCAGTCTGGCCGTGCTCCTTCCAGGGTTGTAATCAATTCCAGAGAAAAGAGGGTCCAGTTGATTTACTATTTGAGTTCCCAACTATTGTGAAATAAAATTGATTTATCTTAATTGTGACTGCAAAAGAATTACCGTCTCGATTTCCAGATCATCCTTACAATATTATAAATGTGAATGTAAGTTTGTTTGTTACGCTTTCACGTCAAAACTACTTAACCAATCACCATGAAACTTTGTACACATATTCTTGGAAGTATTAGAAGTAACATAGGATACTTTTAATAGTTTTTTTTTACCAAAGATAAAAAAGTCACGCCGACGAAGTCGCGGGTACAGCTAGTTATAATATATATGAAGTAAGTACCTAACCTTTTCTCCAATTTCACACGAGTCGAAGTACTGCTGCCTGTTGTTCGATACAAAGTAGCGACTATGATAGTTGGTGGCTGATCCTGCGGCGTATATGGATGGGTCGTTCGTTGTGAAATTGTTGTCAATCAAAATACCGCCGTGATATGCCATGCCGCATTTGTTTATAGCTAGTAAATTTATAGTAAAAATATGTGATGAGGATTTCTAAACATACCTTCAAAACATCTAATATCATTAATATTATATATAATTACATAGTTATGGATATAGTATCTACAGCAACAAGCGAATAACCATCGGTATATCACCGTATCAGTGGAAAACATGCTACGAAGATTAATTAGTATCTATATTTGGTAAGTTATAGATGTAGGATAGTAGTAAGGCTTACAAATGACCGGAAATAAAAGAGTAGTTTGTTTTGAAACTACTTTGTTTGATCGTCAGCGTAAGCTGGAAAACCTCAGCAACTCTAAATACATGTCGACCAGAGAAATGTATCACTATTCTTAAAACTTTCTTATGTAAACATTGTTTTTGCTTAGCAATCTAATCTACTGATAGGTAACTGCGAATCTCGGAAATGACGAGCTCTATTCCTATTGGCGACGGTCGATTTTTGTTATGAAGAGGGATATAGGAAGGATATAGTGTGTTTCTAAAGGAACTTTGCAGCCGTTTCAAAATATGTTGTTCTTACCTATTAATGACTGAGCATTAATTGCCCGCTTTCCGTAATAAAACAACACCGAGCATTCCAATGTGAGCATTTTGAAGTGTGACAAAAATTGCACATGAGTGACGAGACTGCTCTCGTCCTCATGCCACTGTTGGAAGTAATATCCTCGGTAGACTGTAATGTTAAGTTGGTCCAGAACTTTCCTCACTGTTTTGTCAACCTAGACAATTATAAAACGTACATTACTTAAAGTAAACTAACTATTTTAAACGGTTTAAATAAATAATATTAATATTCTCACACTGAATTATTAAATTAATAGAAAATGTGATGCCGGACAGTTTTCAAAACCGCGGGTTAAAATATGGGAGACTTAGGCTAACGGGGCATAGATACTTCTCGAACTTCTATACAGGTGTTTCACCACACATAAAAACTTTAATGTTAAATACTTAAAACTACAGAAAAAAAATTCTTTGTATCACTAAAAAAACCTCTCTCAATATATCACAGTGAGGATATAATTAATTACAAGGTATTTTAGATGCTAGCGTGACAGATGACGAGTCCGTCGCCTAGATGTGACTGACTGTTTTCCAGCCCAGTGGCTACATAACATTAGTCCAGTTGTAATATTTTTTAATAGCATATAAGGTGGAAACCTACATTCACATTGCAGAATATGGGAATTCTAGCTTCAGTCTGATCCTCGGACGGGAATGGTTCGATGAATACAATTTTCTCTGGAGACACGCGCAACTCTAAAAGCGCCGTGAGGCAACAGTATGCGTGTATTGTCGATCCATACACTAAAATTTTATCTGAAAATACAATAGCCTTATTTCCTCTACTCTAATACAGACATACTCAAGCAGTATCGTGTAATAGTGGAGTTTCAAACTTAAGTAGAAAAATCGAACTTTACGTGCAAGGATAGCATCGTGAAGACACCTACGAATTTTGTCGGGCTGTAAACATAGCTAACTAAATATATTTTTACATTAAAGGTGGTGTAATATTACACTTTCGCCTATATACCTCTTCGAGGACCCTTCTGAAGGGCATAAAAGTTGGGGCCATTCCCTCTCCTTGAAACACATAAAATTTGTCTGGCGGTTTGATATGACTACTCGTA
>JACCPG010006212.1:0-10296 GCA_016069955.1 Drepana arcuata | reverse complement strand
AAGTTACCTGATAATATTAAGAAAGAAATCGATATAAGTAAATATATAAAACTAGTAACAACATTATTGAACAAAAAAGCCTACTACACTGTACAAGAATATTTAGATGATAAATTTAAACAATAAACAATACTTAGGTATTGTTTATAACTTATTCACCATGTATCATACCATAGATATATATTTTATTATTAAACATATAGTTGTTGTCATTAGTTAAAGGGATTACATTATAATATTAAATTATAACTAGCCTTGATCTCAAAACATTTTAAATTTATATAATGGTATAAATGTTATTATAACTTTAAGTAGTTTTAATTATTCAAGTATGTATTATTTTAAGGAATAAGATAATTATTGTGTTGCTACGCCCATCAGGGTATATTGTCAGTTTATAAAAAATGTAAACTGTTGCAAAATATTAAATAAACAAATAAATACATAAATATCGTTGGATCTACATTAAAAGGTTTTGATTATGTAAAATTACGTTTATTCAACAAAATTCAGTCGAGTCATGGGAATTCAAACACACGGCAATAAGGCACAGCACACATTAGCTGTTCACATGAAGGTTATCTTCGTCCGCACTTGGTTCACTTGCCATACGTTCAAGTTTTCGTACTCCTCAATGCAAGCATCCACCTGGACACAAACACAGTTCACATATAAACATGTTGTCTTCACGCAGGCAAGGGGTAGGCGGAAGTGTAGTAATTAACTTTTACGCCGAAGATTTATGTAGGCGTCACGTTGACAAATGACCATGCCAGTCCATCGCTGTTTCTCAAACACAACGTAGTTGTTTATTCTATATAGGCTCGTTTTATGGTAAGCGGTTACCATAACCTATATGCTGAGCAATACTTCAAGTACATTGAGTGGGGTTGAGCTAGCAGCATACGCGACTAACAGTTCCTCTACCAGCACGGCTTCTCCATATGGAGGTCTGGAAACCTTAATTACCGGACACAACACCATTTAGAAGCAGGTCCATTTGGGGACAATCCTCCGCAAGATTGATTGCTGGATTGGTACCAGTCACACTATAGGAATTCTGAACGCGAGGTACATTGTACTCTGCCTCTCTTCAGCAGGTCGGTTAGCAGCACCCAGAGGTCACGTAGGGCTTATATATATCCTGGAAACGGTCGTAATTTGTACTATGTCAACGAATGGAGAACATACCTGGTCCGGCTTGAATCCTTTGTCGACACATCTCTCTATGACATCTGCTATCTTGACAGTCTTGTTGGACCCCGCTAGGTCACGTATCACGGCGAATATGCGGTCCGTCGAACTGATACCCCTGCGAACACCAATAGTCTGGTACAGACACTAGTACATACATACATGTCATCACGCCGATTCCATGTTACAATTCCGAATCCGGTATTATTATTAAATATCTTCACGCCTTCCCACAAGGGTCCCCGAAGGGCTAGGCAGAGGTGTATAGGTAATACCCACACACCCACTTTCCGCCAGAGGTATATTAGGTGCCAACGTGACAGATGGCGAGTCCATCGCCGTTACTCAAGCACGACTATATATACGCCTTTGAATTTCTTCTCAGACGTATGCAGGTTTCCTCTCGATGTTTTCCTTCACCGTAAAGCTCGTGGTGTGACTAACCACTGTACTTAAGTTCAGAAAAACTCATTGGTACAGTCAGGATTTGAAATATCAAAAAAATTTAAAAATTATAGTATTGGTACCAACTGTATAATTTCTAATGAATTAGTCGCGCATAAATAATGTCATTGCCATACCAGTGGACAGCGTGAGCGTGAGCAGAAAAGGATTGCGTCTAGGTGCGCTAGTGTAATAGTTTGGGACCGCAGCCAACAATTTCCTGTTCCACTCCAATGTTGGCTAATCAGGATATGGCCGACTGATACCTTTGAACGTTCTCCTCAACGTGCTGCAAGGACTGCTTGGACATCTCCACGAGCCTGATAGCTTCAGCCACATCCTCCTTCTCCACCACGTCGGACAGCCTGGAGAAGTATAAAATTGCTGTACACGTCTCTACTAACTACTGTCCATGCGGACCTAGCAGCATCTTAGATGGACCCAGGGTGAGGCAGCGGTTGCCTAACGATCGCTACGTAAACACGTCATGTCATCAGTTAGTATGTGAATATATGTGTATGTATGTTTGTAAACATACGACCTATACTTTGGTCACATATTAGACCTATTTGTATGCAAGCTTTAATTATTACTTTTAATTATTCGTGCTTTTGTGATTCAATATTTACCGTTGATGTGCTAAGGACTGGATACTAAAATATTATCATCATCACTACCATTATTACTGGAAATTTTGACAGACCCACCCATCTAGAGATGGGTATTTACGAATTGACCATCCAAACATCAATGATCCAAACTTATCTTCTGCATTCCATCAAAATCAAAATATTTTTATTTCACATAGGCCTAAGTGGGCACTTATAAAACGTCGAAAAAGGTGGACGGTTCGGGATGGTCGCTTCCATGGAGAAGAACCGGCAAGAAACTCATAACATATTTAACTCTTTTCAACTCCATGTTAAATAGGCCACTTTTAAACGGCAAATGATTCGACTATTCGTGACTTATTGGTATTCCCTATGCATACATACATACATATCATCACGCCGAGTCCCGGTAGGCAGAGAGTATAGAGCGCCAGTTCTCTCTAGACTTACATACTCTTTCGCTTCGTCCACATTCATCAGTATCTTTATACATGCTCGTCGGTTTCGAGTACTCTTGACGTTGCCGTCCTTGACCGTCCGATCAATTTGAACTAGGTATTTTTTTATTTTTTCTTTTTTTATTGTCTCGTAGAGTTGTTTTTGTTGCCTCCAGGATCAAGGTATGTACATGTGGCAGTATAAGTACCTTAGCCTGGCGAGTGCGGTGGACAAGCGGAGGATGGCGAGCAAGTTCCTGGCCGAGGTGAAGGTCACGTCGCGGGCGTTGCGGGCCTCGCGGCGCAACTCCACGTACGATCCTACAACACTTTGTTTATAACGACTTGTGACGACAGCCTGGTCCAGTGGGTAGAACTCCTGACTGCGAAACTTGAGGTCGCGGGTTCGAATCCCGCTGAGGGCAGATATTTGTGTGACGAACACGAGTATTTGCACCCTTGTCTTGGATGTCCTATGTATTTATGTATATATCTATCTATATAAGTAAATATATCGTTGTCTAGTTACCATAACACAACTTACTTTAGTAGTAAAAAAAGGGAACAAGTGTACAAAAAGTATTTACAGGGAATGTTACCTGTATTGTATGGGAAGAACCATTTCTCAACCTAAGCATTTTAAGTCGTATGTAAAAATATACTTACAGTACAAGTTCGTACAGTACTCAATTTCCTTCGAGTATTAATAGTACTTTAAGTACTGTACGCACTTTGATAATCTACTTAAGGCACTGCAAATATACACTAAATACTTATGGCACGCAAGTACTTAGGTACTCTAGCATTTAAGGCACTGTGCATATACTCAAGTACTTATGGTACGCAAGTACTTAGGTACTCTATTACTTAAGGCACTGTACATATACTCAAGTACTCATGATACGCAAGTATTTAGGTACTCTATTACTTAAGGCACTGTACATATACTCTAAGTACTTATGGTACGCAAGTATTTAGGTACTCTATTACTTAAGGCACTGTACATATACTCTAAGTACTTATGGTACGCAAGTACTTAGGTACTCTATTACTTAAGGCACTGTACATATACTCTAAGTACTTATGGTACGCAAGTACTTAGGTACTCTATTACTTAAGGCACTGTACATATACTCTAAGTACTTATGGTACGCAAGTACTTAGGTACTCTATTACTTAAGGCACTGTAAATATACTCTAAGTACTTATGGTACGCAAGTACTTAAGGTAAAGTAAATATAGCAGTCAAGTCGAGAAATCCTCCGTAGACCATGTCGAAGGCAACAGCTGTTAGATATTGTGCGTACCGACGATGTAGTCGGCCAGCGCGGTGGGCACGACGGGCATCTTGCGCTTGGTGAGCGCCACGTAGCGGCGCACCAGCCGCATGGGAAGCGCGCGGTGCTCCGACGGCGGCTGGCTCGAGTGCTGGTGCACGTACGCTATGTGCTTGGCCAGCTCCAGGTCCTTGGCCCTGGGGGTCATTTCCGCCATCGATATATTTTAGGTGCCAACGTGACAGATGGCGAGTCCATCGCCGTTACTCAAGCACAACTACGCCTTTGAATTGCTTTTCAGAGGTTGCATTCCTCTCGATGTTTTCCTTCACCGTAAAGCTCATTGGTACAGTCGGCATTTTTTTACTGTGATAATTAGTACAACCTGAGCCTATTACACTAAGTACGTCCACTGTTGAATGTGGAAGCTAAATAAGTCCGGAAAACTGGAGGACTGGAGCCCTGCTCTCCCTGCCTCAGTGAGGGACTTGGCGCGATGACATGTATCTGTATGTACCATTCAAGTGTCGAGTTTATACATTAATGCGAGCACAAACGAGGTTTGTATGTGTTGGTGAGCAGGGCCGTCTTTAGCGTATTGGGGGCCCTGGGCATATTAGGATAATGGAGCCCCTATGACTTCGACAGAACACTATTTTCAGAAGTCAGAAAGCCAAATTTTTGGGCGAGAGAGTAGAATACCTTCGCGCATGCAAAAGCTACGAAGTTGGTATTGTAGTCAGTAATTTAGGTTCGATTTCTCCGAACTATATACGTTTTTGGTAAAAGATATTGGTTATTGTTGGGTGATCTGACAGGAACTAGGGACTTTCTATTTGATCTGAGGGGGGGGGCCCTATTGATAGCGGGGCCCAGGAGTGCCCAATGGGAAAGAGGGATCTGTTAGTGAGTATGACTGATATCATTGTGTCTATGTAGGTGTATGTAGGCACCTGTTGGGCTTGTCCTGTATGAGCCAGAGCAGGTCGAACCGCGACAGGAGCGCGGCGGGCAGCTGTATGTTCTGCTCCACGGTGCGCTTGGGGTTGTAGCGGCCGTACGCGGGGTTGGCCGCCGCCAGGATGGACACGCGCGCGTTTAGGCACGTCATTATACCCGCCTGCACACCACGCGGTTGTACATATTACGGAAGAGGTTATACATGTCGTGGACTGATTGTGCATACCCATAACTAGATGGTGGCCGAGTCAAGGTCGCAAGTTCGAATCCAGACTGTACCAATGAGTTTTTCTGAACTTAAGTACAGTGATTAGTCACACCACGAGATTTACGGTGAAGGAAAACATCGAGAGGAAACCTTCATACGTCTAAGAAGAAATTCAAAGGCGTATGTATAGTCGTGCTTGAGTAACGGCGATGGACTCGCCATCTATCACGTTGGTACCTAATATACCTCTGGCGGAAAGTGGGTGTGTGGGTATTACCTATACACCTCTGCCTACCCCTTCGCTTTTAAGCTAGTTTGTATATATTTAAGCAATGGTTTAAATACAAATGTAACCTTGGCAATACTGATGGTCTGCTGCTCCATGACCTCGTGTATGGCGGTGCGGTCGTTCTCGGCCATCTTGTCGAACTCGTCGATGCAGCACACGCCTTGGTCGGCCAGCACCAGTGCGCCGCCTTCCAGCATCATCTCGCCAGTGAACGGATCCTGCGGAATAGTAGGACGCACTCATTAGGTAATCGGCCTCAGGCATGGGCTCTTTAAAATATGTTCAGACGTTAAGACATATTAAAGGACTTCAAAGATGGGCATACACTTTTTCACTCTCCATCTTTTCATAATATCTTTAAAGATAGAAAAGCACGCTAGATTAGTTTGGCAACATAGATAGTGTCAGTGAAGAACTATTGTAGGAAATTTACAATGTGAAAGTGTTTGAAGGAAGAGTCGAGCATGAGAACATCAAGAAACCGGCAAGCATGTATAAAGACTAATGAATAAGAACTGGCGCTCTAGTCTCTAGGCCTGCCCCATGAGTGACTCAGCGTGATATGTGTGTATGAAACTCCTGTAGCACCTTGAGCACAGCAGCAGTGAGGCCGACGCCCGAGGAGCCTCTCCCGGTGGTGTACTGGCTGCGCGGGGCGAGCCTGTCGATGTAGTTGAGCAGCTGCGACTTGGCCACCCCGGGGTCGCCCATCAGGCAGATGTTGATATT
The DNA here is from genome assembly GCA_016069955.1 of Drepana arcuata. Lineage (NCBI taxonomy): Eukaryota > Metazoa > Arthropoda > Insecta > Lepidoptera > Drepanidae > Drepana > Drepana arcuata. The sequence goes on along the minus strand of JACCPG010006212.1, from coordinate 4,147 downwards.
GCCGCGGATTTTCATACCATTCGGACGCCTTCGAATAATCAACAAACACATACAACTAACAAGACATTGGCCAAGGATAGTCGTTCTGTGCTAATAATATTAGCACATTGAGTCCAAGTATTATTACAAACTAGCTTACGCCCGTGGCTTCGCCCACGTGGAGTTCCAAAAAGTAGCTAATGTATTTTCTTGCTAGAATCGGTTCAGCCGCTATGCCGTGAAAAAGCATCATACTTTACAAAATTGGAACTTTGAATATTCGAGATAAAAAAAAAAGTTGCCTATGTCCTATTCTTAGGTATAAGCCATCACGATTTCAACTTTCGGCCAAATCGGTTCAGCCGTTTTGCTGTGAAAGAACCGCAAACATCCAAACTTACAAACTTTCACATTTATAATATTAGTAAGAAAAGATAGTAAGATTGATTGTTGGGTGTCTATGTGTAATTTATATCTGCCAGCCTGTTATTGATTGAACACTCGAGGAAGACAAGAGTACTGCGAACTTAATGAAAGATTGCAGTATAATGCAAGGTTATAGGCGACTATCAGACTAATCAGTCACCATGGCTCTTAAAATAAAATAAAATAAATAAATATCCTCACGCCTTCCCACCAGGGTCCCCGAAGGGGTAGGCAGAGGTGTATGGGTAATACCCACACACCCACTTTCCGCCAGAGGTATATTAGGTGCCAACGTGACAGATGGCGAGTCCATCGCCGTTACTCAAGCACGACTATACATACGCCTTTGAATTTCTTCTCAGACGTATGCAGGTTTCCTCTCGATGTTTTCCTTCACCCTAAAGCTCGTGGTGTGACTAATCACTGTACTTAAGTTCAGAATAACTCATTGGTACAGTCGGGATGGCTCTTAATTAGTTAAATATACAAATGGAGGTTTACTCACTTGTCGACCCCGCCCACGAGCAGCAGGAGGAGAGCCTTCTTGACATCGTCGTGTCCGTAGATCTCGGGCGCGAGGGAGCGAGCCATGCGCGAGTACAGGTCCTCGTCAGCCAACTCCGACATCTCCTCTTCACTTAGCGCCTCAGCCAACTCACTCTCGTCACTTTGGTTCAGGCAGGTCACACCCTGGCAGAACAACAAGCTGTTTATTTCTCTGCATTTATATGCTTAATTTAAAGCAAGTGAACTCAGCTAAGCACAACTATTTAAGAAAAAAATATTTTATATAAAAACATTGCCCAAAACACACTTACATATATGCATTATGTAGTTAATAATAATAATTGGTTATTGATATCCATTCTAGTGAAGCAATTTGTGTATGAGTAAGTAACCTACACTTGTTTTATGAGTATGTAATTGGTCAGTTAATTTCAAGGGAGTGATCTTAAACCACTGTAAGGATGTTGAATATTCTTTCAGCAGAAGATATCCATTTTAGCCGTTTATTATACCCAAGAGACTGGGACAGTTATCACATACATGTATCAATTTAAACGGTTGAAACGGTCGTAAACAATAGCTCTTCTCTCTCTGCGTACCTGAGGGACTCTATAAAAGCATTCTAATAACAATTGTGAACTTACATGGGCCTCGAGATAGGTGTCGGACAGCAACCCTTGTACGATCTGGCGGAAGCCTGCGTTGAGTAGCGGCAGGAACACCCCAGTGACAGCCACGTGGTCTCCAGGCTGCGCTCGCCTCGTGGTCTCCCCGCGACAGTACACCGCCAGTTGGCGCGGGATGTGCCCCACCGGTACTTGGTCGGACTGGATATACACAACAAACAATATTATAATACCCTGACTTTTAAAAAGGGTAGTGACTGGAAGAAGTGTCAGAAGTCCATGTTCCAACTACCTCATCAGTCCATGATCAAACCGATTTAACAATGTGAATGTTGGGATTAGATATTTTCAAAAGCGAGATTACACATATAAATTACGTATACACAGAGTTGTAATCACATCCAGTTTTTTAATATGTTTTTATGATGGTAATGTGACAGATGGCATGGCTTCCCCATTTCTCAAGCATGATCTTAAATTAATTTTTATGCACATGCAGGTCCCCTCATAATGTTTACCTTCCCTTCACTGTAAGAGCTGGTAAAGTCATTATTCACTGCACTTGAGATCAGAGATAACCAATATTCCAAGTCCACTTGGGTTTTAACCTGCAATCTTAATTTTGTAGGACACTACTGAATCCACTTAGCCACTGCGACTATTATCTATGAATATGCTAGGATTAAAGCATCTGTTAAGGTTTGCAAGAACACTCACATGTTCTTGAATTTTAATCTCCTGGAACTTTTGGAAGCGCGAGCCTCTGGTCTGTAGGTGTAATTGTCCATTAGTCTTGTTAGCACGGCACTCGTCAGCTGCACACGCGGGTGGCGGCGTGAACTGCAGGGCACGTATTGGCTGGTACGTCTCAGCTCCACATGCACTGCACGAGTATGTTGCTACCACTAGGAGTGGCTTCACATCTGTGCATCGGGTTACTATGCCTGCAGACAAGATAAATATTAAAGTGTTTTACTACTAGACATAAGCAAAGAGTATTTTTTCTCCAGCTTTATGAGCCGGGAATCTTAACAAGTAGATATAGATCTTGTGAATGTGCTTACCTCTAACTGTGACAAGTTTGCCAATGTGTTCAGCTTTGACCTCTCTGATGGGAACAGACTTTGAAGTTGACAAGTCCTTAAAATATACTTCACTGTAAAAGATGCAAGAAATATTTATATAGAACAGCTTCAAATTGCAGACACCAAAACATACATGGAAGCTAAATACAGGAATCAAAAAGGGAGATGGCCAATCTCAAGATACTGGCAAGAACTTGTATACATATGTACATATCACTAACTAAGAATAACTTACAATCTTCTGATTAGCTCTGGTGGGTATCTGTTCCTGGGATCCCTCATTTCCCCTGGGATGTTGTGGTTGCGAGCCTCCAACATAATTCTGTGCTCAATGTACACATCAAGGGCATCTTTTGCTACCACCTGTATGAATGGGAAAAAAAATATTGCTTAGTCACAGTGAAACAGGACGTAATATTGTCTCTCTCTCTACAGTGTACTTCAGTAATGTATCACATCTTTACAGTGAAAAAAAACATGAGAAATTCAGCATGTTTGGAATTATTTCTTCAAGGATGAGTCCAAGTAAGGGTTGGTATGAAGATAATTAATTGTACACCACTTGTTACAGACTACACATATACATACACACCATCACACCAAATCCCCCATGGGGTATAGCACCAGTTCTCTTAACACTTACAGACTATTTTTGCTTTATCAATATTCATCTATTCAACTCCACATTAACTGTTTCATTTGATCTCAGTAGTTGGAAGATGATCTTCGTCAGCCTCTTCTTCCACACACTTTTGCATTGTATATATGTTAAGTGTATTCTTTACAGACTAATAGTACAATTTCCACTAGGGGCATAGTAAAAGCAAATACCTCTCTATGTTTGTAGTTGGGAAGCATCTCATAAACCACATCAGAGACCATACTGGTGTATCTACGGGTGTTCTGTACCACTGCCTCCGCCAGCTCCTCGTTCACCTCGTGCAGCTCATCTAGCTCTACTGTAAACGCTGACTATAATCAAAGCACACCGCGTTACATATACAAACAATGTATGTATATTTCTCAGACTAAAGGAAGTAAATGTTACCTGTTCTCTATGAGCAACTTTAGTAAGCTGTTCTGCATATTTAAATATCTTATGCCCTTCATCATCGGTCTGACAGAAATCCACAAAAAAGTTCTTCAACGACTCTGTAAAACAATTCAACAGGTTATCAATAACAATCCTAAGAAATGCTAAAATTTACAGGTTACACTCCATCAAATTAAGAATTATATTTACCCTTATCGGCGGCGTAATCACGCATTACCATTTTTAACCAGAAAGAACACAACACATTAATATAAAACTCCAAACGTAGCCCGTAGGTAATCAACAAGGTGTAAGCTTGACAGTTGAAAGATTTTGGCGCGAACGATTTTTTTGAAGTATCCAACAAGTACCACAGATAACTGAAGACCATAATGGGCAAACAGATCACAAATCACGCCGAGTTCGAGGACATTTTTTATTATCTGTAACGGAACCCTATATTAACGCTTGGAATTGGAATTTAGTGTGTA